>CP139508.1:222032311-222144811 GCA_021014915.2 Artemisia tridentata subsp. tridentata
AAATGATTAATCAGCAACTGGAAGCTCTGCTGCCAGAGATTGTTAACCATGTGAGCGCACAAATGGGTGATGGTGCTTACTGGAAGTGGTGGGAGTGGCAGCATCGGATGCTCCTACAAAGAGTTTATGGCGTGTAAGCCCAAGGAGTACGATGGTAAAGGTGGTGCATTAATGCTCACTCGATGGATAGAAAAGATGGAATCAGTGATGGATATTAGCGGTTGTGCTGAGGGTCAGAATGTCAAGTATGCAGCAAGTTCTCTGAACAATAAGGGTTTAACTTGGTGGAACACGCAAGTCCAAGCTAGGGGAAGGGTTGCTGCGATAGGAATGACTTGGGAAGATTTCAAGGCCCTGATGATGGAGAAGTTTTGCCCAAGAAATGAGATGCAGAAATTGGAGGAAGAATTTTGGAACCATGTAATGGTTGAGGCTAATCATGTGGGGTATACGGACAAGTTCCATGAGTTAGCTAAGTTGGTCCCTCACTTGGTAACTCCTGAGTCGAAGCGTATCGATAAGTACATTCGTGGGTTGGTTCCACAGATTCGTAGCATGGTTAGGGCTACAGAAGCCACGACACTCCATAGTGCTATTCAGAAGGCTGGAGCACTAACTGATGAAGCAGTTAGGAGTGGAGTACTCGCAAAGACGAGTGAGAAAAGGAAGGAGGAGACTGAAGCAGTTAAGCAAGTTAGTTCTGGTGCTGACCATAAGAGAGCAAGGAATGGAAAAGGGTTTGTAGCAGTGAACCCTGTGGTGGCAGCGAGTCCTGCAATGGCAGCTACTCCGGCGATGACAGGAAACATAGACAGAAGGGGAAACGCTAATCTTGCTCCCAAGTGTGGGAAATGCAATGGATATCATCATGAGCAAGCTGGATGTCGTACGTGTTTCAGGTGTAACAAACCTGGACACTTTGCTAGGGAATGTCGTGTGGTGATTACTCAGGCGAATCCAATCAACTCGGTTGGCGCAGGGTATGGCCGTAAGGCGTGCTATGAGTGCGGAAGTACAGATCATCTCCGAAATGTGTTCCCCAAGCTGAACAGGGCACCTGGTCAGGCAGGAAACAGGTTGGCCATTGAAGGAGGTCAAGGGCAAGGTTACAACAAAGATGCAGCCAGAGGAAGGGTGTTCACCATGAATGCAAACGAGGCGCGACGAGATCCGAACGTCATTACTGGTACATTTTCTCTTAATGGTCATTATGCTACTACTTTATTTGATACGGGTGCGGATTACTGCTTTGTGTCCACTGAATTTGCTAAGTTGCTGAATGTTGAACCTAGTGAACTTAGGTCTAGTATTGTGATTGAGATAGCTAGCGGTAGGGAAGTAGAGGTTGACAAGGTTATTCGTGGGTGTACTATAGTATTAGAGGGTATTCCGTTCATGATTGATTTGATACCTTTTGGGCATGGAGTTTCGATGTGGTGATAGGGATGAGCTGGTTGTCTAAGCATAAGGCCGAGGTAAATGCCATGAAAAGGTAGTTCGTATTCCTTTAGAGAGTGGTGTTATACTTCGGATACAAGGAGAATGCTTAGGGAAGGACTTGAAAACCCTTAAGACTGCAAAATCCAAAGAACTTAAAATGGAAGAGATTCCTGTGGTGTGTGAGTTTCCTAGCGTTTTTCCTGAAGACTTGTCCGGATTACCTCCAATCCGTCAAGTTGAATTTCGTATTGAATTGATTCCTGGAGCGGCACCTGTGGCGAAATCCCCATATCGTTTGGCACCCTCTGAGATGCAGGAGTTGGCAGCGCAGTTGCAAGAACTTCAGGATAAAGGGTTTATCCGACCTAGTCACTCTCCGTGGGGAGCACCTGTGTTATTTGTTAAGAAGAAGGATGGTTCGTTTCGGATGTGTATTGACTATCGGGAATTGAACAAGTTAACTGTTAAGAATCGATATCCTTTTCCTAGAATCGACGATCTCTTTGATCAACTGCAAGGTTCTCGATTTTTCTCAAAGATAGATCTACGTTCTGGGTATCATCAGTTGCGAGTGTATGAGGAGAATATTCCGAAGACTGCTTTTAGGACTCGTTATGGACACTTTGAGTTCACGGTTATGCCATTCGGGTTGACAAATGCACCTGCGGTATTCATGGATTTGATGAATCGCGTTTGCAAGCATTACTTGGATAAATTCGTGATTGTGTTCATAGATGACATTCTAATTTACTCTAAGATGAAGGAGGAGCATGGAGAACATCTGAAGTTGATCCTTGGATTATTGGAGAAGGAGAAGTTGTACGCCAAGTTCTCAAAATGTGAGTTTTGGCTTGAGGAGGTACATTTTCTTAGACATGTGGTAAATAGTGAAGGAATACATGTAGATCCTAGTAAGATAGAAGCGGTCAAGAACTGGAAGGCTCCAACGACGCCATCTGAAATACGCTCATTCTTAGGATTGGCAGGGTATTACCGAAGATTTATAGCGAATTTTTTGAAAATTGCTAAACCCCTCACTTTGTTGACTTAGAAGAACAAGAAGTATGTTTGGGGAGAAGAGCAGGAGGTGGCTTTTCAGTGACTAAAGGATAGTTTGTGTAATGCACCTATTTTGACGTTACCTGTAAAGATCAAGATTAGTGTTCAGGAGGTCGGGGGAACTCAAAATAAAGGTTAAACATGGTATTTATTAGATTAAGAATGGGGGAAGGTGTGTGTGTTTTCTAGAGAGAGAAAGTGAAAACACACACACCTTCAAAGATTACAAATGAATTCCCTAACCTCCTAGTCTCAACTAGGAGGGTATTTATACAACCTTATAAGCCTAACTTTACACAAATGGAAAAACTAGACCTTGTACTTAATAACTATGCAATTCCCGAATATAACATTACTTTTAAGGCTAACAATCTCTCTCCCCAAAGTGATGTTATACTGGAATTGCTTACAATGTTCCCTACAAGTAAAATATAAAACCATAAGCGCAGAGAATGGTCTTCAAACTTCATTACTTCGTTCAGCTTGCAGAATCTTCTCAGCTTTCATTTCTTTACTTGCAGAAGAACGTGAGCAAATCTAATTAGGGTATAATTCTGGGTGCCCTGAGTGCTCTCCCCTAATTAGTGCTCTCCCCCAAACTAACAACCTTTCTGATTACTGCCGTGATTCTGAAGAAGTCTTTTGATAGTTAACTGCATCCCGTCTTTTGTCTTCTAACACGCAGCGGAAAATGTAGAACAGACTGTAGACTCGACCTTCTTCAAGATTATCCATTCGGGGGAAATCGAGTATCAACATCTTCATCTCACCAAATGCATCCCAGTTATCTTTCATATGATAAATCAGCCCATAACGTACACATGAAATGATAACACCAAAGAAACAAGTTTAACCACTGATCATCTTGATTTTGATGCCCGAAATTGGTGAAGGTGGATAAGGTAGAAGTGCGTAGAAAAAGATGAGTGGAAGATAAGACATAGAATCAACCAATCTCCGACATAAATCAAATCATTTCATAAATCATTAAGCCCGATCACGTGAACTTGTTGTGCGTCCTCGATGTACACATTTCTCTCCCCTGCTGGTTACGATTATCGGAATCAGCATAATGATGTGTACGTGAAGTATTAACTGGAAGCACTTTATCATTAACCCAATCAGCCTATGAGAAGATGTCGATAAACCCAATCTACTAACAATACCATTTTGGATGTCTAACTCTTTATCAACCTCCTGTATCAAAAACAACGGCTTTTTGTAGTAACCACATGAGAAGATAACCCATCATGACGATCTTGAGAATGAAGTAAAATCACCCAGATTTGTGACTTAATCTTGTACGATCCTTGTGACTAAGAACGGTGTACAATATACCCTTAACCAAAGTATTAGTACAAAACCTCTTGACGTATCCTAACTACTTTGTGAGTATAGAGAGAAAGAATCACAAAAGTAACTAGATATCCAAGTCTTCGTCACCATTAATATAAGCCCAAACAAGTCATCTTCGCAGGATGGTAGAAAGAAAGAAGATGAAATAAGTACACGCGTCCATAAAACCTTACTTCAAACCCAAATAAATAATAACGAATCATCCCCGTAGTCACATTTCATTGCAAACTTTAGCCATTGTCATTTGATAGTGAATCTTGATCAGGATCGTTTAAGCGATACGTGGTGTTTTGAGGATGTAGGCCACTAATATTTTGTGATTTTGGTGTGGTGCGAGTTTGAAAGTGACAAAGTCACAAACACTTAAATTCTACAAACCACCTGACGTCACTAGCAAACTTTACATGTGATACTAATATTTTTTCACACCTCAAAAAATGACAGTGCACGTGAAAAGCACACATCACATGCAAACTTGCCTCATAGTAAGATACTGCACATGCAAATTACAAAGAACTCAACACGTATCATGCACACGTATCTTACATGATGTGTCTCATGCACACGTCTCATGCAACTTTATTATTCACGTTAAAACAAACTCTTGATAGCTTATAGAATCTTGTGAAGTTAATTTCAACTCAACACAAGCAAATTCAATCTTCACTTCACCAAACTCAACATAAGCTCAGTATTATAGTAAGCTCAATTCAATCTTCAACAAACTCAATAGCTTACTGAGGACGAAACACTACGTAGAAATCTTCCACAAAGTCAAGTTCTTCGATCAAGTAAAAGTGGTTCGATCAACTTGTTGCTCGACTAGTGTATGGTTCGATGAAGTTCTTGCTTCGACTAGGTACTGGTTCGATCAGCACTACTCGCTCGATGAGTTGGTTCCTTCGATCAAAATGGTCCTTCAATCAGATAGTTCCTTTGATCAAAACACGGTCCTTCGACTAGAGTTGCTCGTTCGACAACATGTTGGTTCGACTATGTTGGTCCTTCGACTAGAGTTGCTCGTTCGACAACATGTTGGTTCGACTATGTTGGTCCTTCGACTAGAGTTGCTCGTTCGACAACATGTTGGTTCGACTAAGTTGATGCTTCGATGACATGTTGCTCGTTCGATCACAAGTTGCTTCGACTAAACACTGGTTCGATCAAAGTTGTTTGTTCGATGAGATTGCTCCTTCGACTATACTGGTTCGTTCGATGAGATTGCTCATTCGACTATACTGGTTCGTTCGATCAAATGCTCGTTCGATCAAGTCATTCGATCAATGTCTAGTTCGATAGCCTAACTCGTTCGATCATGTCGTTCGATCAGTTTGGAAGAGTAAGTCTAACTCGACTACCCTTGTCTCGTTCGATGAATGCTTGTTCGATAAGTTCGTTCGACTGACTGGTTTGTTCGATCACCTTGCTCGTTTGACTGACTTGCTTGTTCGATCACCTTGCTCGTTCGACAAGAAAAACTACTCGTTCGATAAACACACTGGTTCGACTAGAAAACTTATCTGATGAACAGTAGCGATGCAAAACACCTCAAATCACATATTTTTCACCTCAAAACCCCACGATTCGCCCCTGGTTAGCTCTGATGCCAATTGTAAAGATCAAGATTAGTGTTCAGGAGGTCGGGGGAACTCAAAATAAAGGTTAAACATGGTATTTATTAGATTAAGAATGGGGGAAGGTGTGTGTGTTTTCTAGAGAGAGAAAGTGAAACCACACACACCTTCAAAGATTACAAATGAATTCCCTAACCTCCTAGTCTCAACTAAGAGGGTATTTATACAACCTTACAAGCCTAACTTTACACAAATGGCAAAACTAGACCTTGTACTTAATAACTATGCAATTCCCGAATATAACATTACTTTTAAGGCTAACATTACCTGATAGGCCAGATGATTTTGTTGTGTATTGTGATGCGTCTAATCAAGGATTTGGGTGTGTACTAATGCAGAGGGGTAAGGTGATAGCTTATGCATCCCGACAACTCAAGATCCATGAGAAGAATTACACAACTCATGATTTAGAGCTTGGTACGGTAGTATTTGCTCTCAAGAATTGGAGACATTATCTGTATGGCACAAAGAGTGTTGTTTATACAAATCATAAGAGTCTTCGGCATATCTTCAGTCAGAAGGAGATGAATATGCCACAAAGAAGATGGATTGAATTGTTCAGTGATTATGATTGTGAGATTCGCTATCATCCTGGAAAGGCGAATGTGGTAGCTGATGCTTTAAGTAGAAAAGAAAGGATTAAGCCTAAGCGTGTGCGAGCAATGTGCATGACGTTGCAGTTTGGAATTAAGAGTAAGATATTGGCAGCACAAGAGGAAGCTCTTAAGGATGAGAATGCGACCGCTGAGATGCTGCGTGGATTGGATCAACAAATGGAGAAAAAGGAGGATGGTGGACTGTATTTTTTAGATAGAATATGGGTTCCATTGGTAGGAGATGTAAGGAAGTTGATCATGGATGAGGCTCATAAGATGAGATACTCAATTCATCCAGGATCTGACAAGATGTATTATGATCTTAGAGATGCTTATTGGTGTCCAGGAATGAAGAGGGAAATAGCTGAGTATGTTAGTAAGTGTCTGACTTGTTTAAAAGTTAAGGCTGAACATCAGAAACCCTCTGGATTAATACAACAACCGCCGATTCCTGAGTGGAAATGGGAGAATATAACAATGGATTTTATTACTAAGTTGCCTTGGACAAGTAATGGACATGACACGATATGGGTCATAGTGGACAGGCTGACGAAGTCTGCACATTTTCTGGCCATTCGTGAGGATTATAAGATGGAGAAGCTGGCGAGTATTTATATTAATGAGATTGTGGCGAGACATGGTGTGCCTGTGTTGATTATCTCTGATCGTGATAGTAGGTTTACCTCATGGTTCTGGCAATCATTGCAAAAGGCGTTGGATACACGGTTGGATATGAGCACTGTTTATCATCGACAGACTGATGGGCAAAGTGTGCGAACGATTCAGACTTTGGAAGATTTACATAGAGCATGTGCTATTGATTTTGGAGGAAGCTGGGATACTCATCTACCTTTGGCGGAGTTTTCCTATAATAACAGCTATCATTCCAGTATTAGGTGTGCACCATTTGAAATGTTATACGGGAGGAAGTGTAGATCGCCTGTTCTATGGGCAGAGGTTGGGATAAGCCAACTAATTGGTCCTGAAATAGTACAAGAGACTACAGATAAGGTGTTTCAGATTAAGGAAAGACTTAAGGCAGCAAGGGATCGCCAAAAGAGTTATGCGGATAATCGCCGTAAGCCCTTGGAGTTCAGTGTTGGTGATCTTGTGATGCTGAAAGTATCTCCTTGGAAAGGTGTTGTGCGTTTCGGTAAGAAAGGGAAGTTAGCACCTAGGTATGTAGGGCCGTTTGAGATTACGGAAAGGATTGGACTTGTGGCATATCGGTTGAAATTGCCTGAAGAGTTAAGTAGTGTGCATGATACGTTTCACGTATCTAATCTGAAGAAATGTTTGGCGGATGCTAGTCTGCATGTGCCATTAGAAGAGATTAAGATTGATAAGACTCTTCATTTTGTTGATGAACCTGTTGAGATTATGGATCGAGAAGTCAAGTGTATGAAGCGGGGTAAGATAGCGTTGGTAAAGGTACGTTGGAATTCCAAGCGTGGTCTTGAGTTTACTTGGAAACGTGAGGATCAGATGAGGTCCAAGTACCCTAAGTGGGGGATGATGTAACAACCGTGATTTTAGCAGGTTAGTTTGACTAATAGTCTCAACCTATCTAACTTTTGTTTGGTGTGTATTATGTGTTTATGTGTGATATATGTGTGGTAAGTACGTGTGTTGGCACTAAATCCCTTGGTGTGAGGTTGTCATTATGTTTGGGTAGTATTGACTATGGATAAGTTCGTTTGATCGCCTTGGTGGCGTAGAAATGACTTGGATAATTTTGGTGTTTTTGTGGTTTGATATTTGGAAGCTGTAAGGTTTGAGGTGAGTTTCATAGTCCCATTTTTACTTTGTTTTAACATGGGATGGGAATGATGCTTGTGTTAAATTATGATTTTAAGTTACTGTGATTATGTGTCTAATAAATGCATGGACGTGTAAGTGGTTATCGTGTTTATGCTACATGTTATGATATTGTGTGATTCTTGGATCGGTGGGCACGTTCCGTCCTAATTTATGTGTGATGTGGTATTTGGATCGGTGGGCACGTTCCGTCCCAATTATTGTTGGATATGGTATTTAGATTGGTGGGCACGTTCCGTCTCGTTGATAATTCGTTAGTTGGTTTTGTGATTGCATGTTAGCTTATATGGTAACTATACTTATTGTCCTGCTATGTTTTATAATCACAGTGAACTATTGCCTGAGATATATTTGCGTGTCTTAAACCTATGAATCTCACCAAAATTATGTTGACGTTTTTAAGCATCATTTTCAGGTGAGCATTCTAAGGCTAAGGTAGAAGGGAGCGACTAGACGAGACTTAGTTGCATTTGAGAATGAATTATCTTTATGTTTATTTTGAATAATTCGGATTTTGACTGTGATACTTTATGGTCTTTCGACTAGTACCTTATGTTTTAATGAAGATACTTTTGGAGATTTGTTTTGGTTATTTTATTTTGGGGTATCATTACGACACTTTGTGTCTGTACTTTGCTCTATATTATCTGCATGTAGAAATTCTCTATTTAGACACCATGTGTTGTGATGATATCCATGATGTTGCACTCGCGTTTCCGCCTTGGCGAGGTGTGACAGGGGCAGTAGCTGCAGCTCTGGTTGGTGCAACATTCTCAGTAGCCTGGCCTTGTGCAGCTCTGGTTGGGGCGACATTCTCAGCAGTTCTTCCCCTCACTGACCTTGTCGGAATAGGTGTGTTGGCGATTTGTCCTCGTGTGACTCTGGTTGACTTTCGTTTAGGTGCCATTTATCTGCATCACAAAAAGATGGCGATAAATGAGATTTTTTTGTTTACGGGAGAAAATCATATGAATATGTAGCTAGTGAAAAACAGAATACAAGAATAAAGTCAACCACAGAGGAAAGACGAATAATCGGATAGGAAAACTAAGCTTGTTATATATATCAAAAGATAAAGGTTCACAAAATTACAAGCTTGGTTAATAGTTAGTTCTAGAGTACTACAGACATACTAGTCGTCCTAATGAATACATCATCAACAACTACTACTCTAAGCTCGGTCACTAGCTAGGTGTAACTCATCAAATGCTACAGTCAATCCTCCAATAGTGGTCTCCAACTGGCCTACACGATCTCTAAAATCCTGGTTCTCTCTCATCACTGCTCCAATAGTGTACTCTGCAGTCACAATCCTCTGCCACTGAGTACGGTCAACACCTCTGCATAAACCAATGGCCCTGAAATCTAAACCTCTAAGCTTCCTACCATGTAACCTCTCCAAAGCATCCAATCTAGCTCTCAATCCAATCATCACCCTACGATCAGAGTACATCTCCTCAAATAGAACACAAGCTGCCCTATCAACAGTCCCAATCCTCCTATCCACATTCTGAATACGATCGGACTGCTCCAATCTCTCAAGCTGGTCTGAATGTACATCAAGTAAATTCTCCTGGTTCGTCAGCTGAATCCAAATCTGCTCCATCTCAGTGGGCTCCTCGAGCTCTGCAAGCAGAGAAACCACTGGTGATGGAAGTGGAGTAGGCATCGGAGATGGAGGCATGAATGAAGGAGATGACGATGTGTACTCTGGGCTAGCTGCACGTACACCCGTGCCAACATCACAAGCAATATCTATTCACTGACTGTCACTCAAACCCTAAATCTCAGCATACCTGGAACTCTGTCCAACCTCAAACAAACCTTGAACTTGTGCATCCCTAGAACTCTGTCCAACCTCAAATAAACACTGAATATCCTCCATGATACCCTTACCACCCCTCGGCATCATAACCTGATCCAAATCCATATGATCCCTATCCCTATCATCAACTATACCCGTAGGAGTGTGCTCAGTAGGTGCAGTCACAGCTGGAGTAGGCTCATCCTGAACCTGCTCAGGATCCTCCACTGGATTCTCATCCTCCTCTGAATAGGTCTCAACTGATCTCCAAAGTCTCTGACTAGGTGGGGAATGGTCTGGAGATGATATGGGTGGCTGAGGTGGTGATTCAGAAGGAGTATCATCATAGTCTGATCTGAGCCTCTTCCTAGGTGGTAGGACTCAAAAATCCGAGAGTCGCTGATAGGATCCAGAATATACCGACATACGAGCAGTGCGTCGGCGGACAGGTGGGGTATCCTGATCATGCTGGGTAAAGGTGTATAGCTAGGCTGGGGATGAGTGGTGTGCTGTGGCGAATCTGTGTAAGTATGGTGAGGTAGATACTGAAGTGGTATGTACAGGCTGAGCTGGAATAGATGGCTGAGCAGCAGCACGGACTACCTCCATCAATGGGTCATCCACAAATGGAACTGGCTGTCGTGTCGGAGAAGTAAGTCCAGCAGCAGCTACCTCGGAGTGTGTGCTGAATGGGAGAGACATAGCCTGTGACAAATATAGTGCGACACGTATAATTATATAGAAATTACTTATATCATATATGCTTAGTATAATACTCAAATAGCATATCATAACACTTAATTAAATAAAGTAAATAATGCTCAAATCATAGCAAGCTAAACTGGCAGGCAGCCGACGGTCATGATGGAAAGTTTTTCATGAATCGGTTATAGTTTAAGGTTTTTATAAACCACGTTCTCTATAACCTAGGCTCTGAATACCAATCTGTAACACCCCCAAAATCATAATATTGCGGAAGCATACACTTTTGGGTGCTACTAAATCGATAATCACAACACAAGATATAGGGAACGGATTAAAAATCCATTTTGAATTACATTGCATAAATCAAGTCATGTTGCATTACATAAAATCCATTTCAAATGAAAATGTAGCCCATTTAAACAAAAGGTCCAAATTCCAGAGTTAACGCATTATTAAAAACATTTCCATCATTTATTACGACCATCGCCATGCTCTGCACTCGGCTAACGCACCTCAGTTTCCTAAGAAAAATATGCTAAAAGTCAGCTAATGTTGGTGAGTTCATAGGTTTAAAGTAAATAGCACATATGGACCAATAGCAATATCATAAAAACAATTCAGCAGATACACACTAATCAGCTATGCAAACACTAAGCCTCATCTAAATGATCTATGACAATGTAGCATGTCTGACTGGTATTATCAAATAAATATGGTTGCCCGCGAGTGTTAATCCCCAGACACTTGGCCTATTATTCGATTTGGTATACGTTCTCCTTGGCTATGCCGAGCCAACCGAACGGGGGTTTCATCCCCAATAGATCTATTTCTATCAAACGGCTTCCTAGACAGGAATTAACGGTAGATGATAGTGTGCACAAAAATGGGAGTCAGCAAAACTTAGGTTTTCGCATATTAGTGTGTATAAAAACAAAATCAATTTCTGGTCCATGAAAACAGTTTTGCATGTTTCTCACCCCAAAGCTTGTAAAAACAAATCGTATAAAAATATGGGGCTATAAACTCACCCTTCAATATCATCAATCTGCTAATCAACAAAATAATGCAACCGCGCCGACAGACAACCTAAATCAGTACGGTTAGTCTTAGCGAAATATTCGTGTCTCATGTGTTTTTACTTTATTTGAAAAGTTTACGCTTGAATAGTGCTCGTGTATTTCTTGCTTGCTGTGTGGTAAAATATATTTCAAATTGATTTATCGTTGACATTCTTTATGGCGGTGGCTCATGTTGAAAGTGTACGGTGGGAATTCGTAACGGAACATCCGTGCTAGTATTCACCGCTTAAAATGCGCAAATGTATATATATATATATATATATATATATATATATATATATATATATATATATATATATATATATATATATATATACTAGACTTCAAAGCCCGCCCAATGGGCGGGCATGACTTGTAATTATAGTTTTCATGGCCCGCCCAATGGGCGGGCATGACTTGTAAGCCCTCTCGGGCATATAAGCCCGCCCACAGGGCGGGCATGACTTGTGAATATCGTTGAAAAAAGTAAGTTTACCAAAAATAAAGATACAAATATACTAAATTACATATGTTGCATACCAATAACTAATACCTTTGTCTAATACGTTAGGCGGACTATTATTATTATTATATGTCGTACGTCTATTTCCTTCAGGGAGATGTTTAACCATTTTACTGAACTTAAATAATCCAAAAATCCTTGCACAAACTCATCAAAATTTGCAATTCATCCACGAATACACTCTAAATAAACTTGAATCCGCTAATAATCTCAAAAGTTCATTCCTCACTAATATTCTTCACATGCGAAGATACTAACTAAAGTTAAATCCGGTAATAATCTCAAAAGTTCATTTCGAATTCATATGCTAAGATATTCTAATGTAACATATACTCTAACAAAATAAATTCTAATGTAACATATACTTCTTCTCGTACTCTACGAATTTTGCATTCCATTCCACTTCAAGAACAACATTCTATACTTCTTCTCGTACTCTACGAATTTTGCATTCCATTCCACTTCAAGAACAACATTCTGGGGGAGTGTGGCGGCTTCAGTTTCTGCACAAAGGAAAGAAGAAAATCAGAATCAAGATTCACTGGTTCAGAATTATATTAGTTCCAAAAAGTAGTTAGAAATTTGAGTGTTAGAGGTGGCATGTTTAGCCGAGCAGAGATAGGTCGTTATGCCTCAAACATGCCAAATGTGTATTGACCACCTGAAAAATTAGTCATTTTTTGTATCATATTCAAGATACTGGCTATTTATATAGAAGTAAGAAAAACTTGGAGTAAAGTAATTCAAGTCAGCCTGACCCATTTTCACCGACAAAAAACTTACCCATTTAGTTGGTTTTAAGAAATCATTTTTCTAAGCAGATATAGGAATACACTTTTCACATTTACCATCATCATGCGATTATTGAAGAAAAAGAGCATACCAAGAACAACTGGAGCCAAAGATAGCCATAAAGTATCGGGTATCGATTGTCCAATAATGAAGCGAGAAGTAGCAGAATTGAAGAACGGCACACGGGTTGTTCATCATAAACAAAAAACAAAAAAACTTCCAAGAATCAGTTTTCTCTTGTTTTCAGTCAAGAATTCATTTACATGTCTGTTACTCATGTATTCTACCTTTGATCGTGTTACTGTTCATTCAAGAAGTTATCGCATACAAAACATGTTTCCACCCGTTTTTACTCTTATCTATTCCAAACCTGTTAAAAAATATCTTTTTCTATCAATATTATTTAGAAAAACTTGATAAGTAAATCAACATTGTTGGTAAAAAAAACATACTTGTCTAAGAGATGTTAGATGTGCTTGCTTTCTCATTCTAGAGCGCCTAGCAGATTCTCTAATTGAAACCATGCTAAAACATAGCCAGCCATATATTTTTTTCATTCGTATAGGAAGGGAGGATATAAATTTCATGATAGCATCTCGATCATTAGGTAAAAGGAACTGGCCATTTGGCATGTTTATATCTGAGCATACCTGATTACGATTTAAATATAAACAATTAGTAATAGAACCTTATTCAGGAAACTATTTGCTCCTATAGACGACCACCTACAAAATATGAATACTTATTTGTGGCGATATAGCTGCTTGATGAACTAAAAAATACAAATACTTACTTGTACATTGTTATATCGGCCTGTTATGCTTGGTTGTGCACCAGTAATAGGAGGGCCTGATTCTGTGGTTCTTCCAAGTATTCATGGTATCTCTTTCCAAATTCTTGGTGATCCTGTAGACGTCAAAAAGCCACCAAGATAAACATTAATTAACCCAATTCTTGGCAAAAACTTACAGAATAAGATGGTCAGTTAAGAACAACTTTAAAAAAATAGTTTATGCTTAAAAGTAAAAACTGGTCATTTGAAAGGGCGCTTGGATTCAGTTTGGCATAGATTATTAGATCATTGCGTTAGTTGCAGCAGGTAATAATGGCTTTCACGGCTTACGTATATTTTCTTAGAGTGAGTACCACTGTTCATTTTCAAAGCCACCAGCTCTGGCATGAAAGGGCAGCCGTCACTTGTTTGCACTTCATAAGCTGAAAAAGCATAAATAAAAATACCTATTGTAGGAGAGCTCAAAACATCGACATAGGAAGCCAATGATTTTCTAAAGTGCATGTAAACTCAGTTGATGCCTCAATTTTCAAAAGCGTCATTTGATGCTTCCTGCGTTTCCTTGCGTTTCTTGAAATACTGTCCCATGTATTTTTTGAGCGGTTTATTAATCTACTTGAAGAGCTTTGAGCCCAGTTCCTTTCCTGCTACACGAATGCATAAAGCTTAAACAACACAAAAACTGGATTAAACCATATTTTCACCATAATTACACAAGTAGAACTTACAATATCATATCCATTACCATGGTCTTAATCTTTTTATCTTTGCTTAAATGACATTTGCAGAATTTTTGTATGTTTTTTTCTGCATTGTAATATGAATGCAAATGGTATATTATCGAATTGTGTTATTATTACAAATGGTATAAGATGCTGCTATAGGTTATGGGCCTGAGTAATCTAATGTTTTAATCTGAGGTGGGTTCTTCCCTACTTGAAGGAGTATTGCAGATGCAGAAGCTACAGTAATAAGGGCTCCAAAAGCAAACAATGCTGCTGTATTCTCATATCCATTAGCTGATGTACCTGATGTCCCTGAGCTGAGTGCACTCTCTGCCATGTAGACCGCAGGCTGCACGAGTTTATAGACATCAAATTATTATTACTCTCCTATAACCTATACAAAAAATGCAATAGTTTCTGTTTGCATATAATGCAAAAAACAGCATTTGATGCGGTTAGAAATTGTAAAAGACTTTTTGGGAAATGAAATTCTTCTGTTTAGTTAGTATTGTAGATTTGATACATATACGCGGCGTTACCAATTTTCTACCAGTAATAATTTGATTATGAGGTTGTACACATCAAAAGTAGACTTTGGGCATCTTTCTACCGTTCCCATCTAGCTGTTTCTTCTTGGTTGTTCTGTGTAGAGATAACCCAAATCAACCCTATGATAGTAAATAGGTTTTAGTTATAAAAAGGGATGTGTCTGAATAGAACCAAGTCAAGAGGTCTGTCTTTCACACAATTACTTGCTAAAACCAAAAGAAAACTGTTATGGTGACTTGACCATATGACTTGCAGGACATAGAGGATTGAGATTAAATTGTTGAGTTACTAATTTTGAAACCACTAACCTCCACTGAATATATATTTGTCTGCCCAGCTGTGTCCTTCTCTACATAACCACTCCAATCGCGCCTACGTGGTGGGAATGTTCCAGCCACTTTGGTCTTTTCCTCTGCTAACCATTCCATGCTTACTTTCCCCACCTTACCCAAACATCCCCTAACTAAACACAATATTGTAGAGTGGTTGGAATGAGCATGGCAATGTTTATTAGCTTCTAAAATAAGTCATACAAACAACCCCTAATAACAATATGTGAAGGTTAAAATATCTGTTGAAATAAGCTATTCAAACAGCCCCTAATTATTATGACTTAAGGTTATTAGTTGTTGTAATAAGCTCTCCAAACAGATTCTAATGAAGCTATTATGTCATTATTACAAACATTTTTCAAACAACCTAAAATAAGAGAGGTCTTTACAAATAAAAATTTCATTCTAACCCGACCCATTTTGACCTACAAACAGAATGACTTATTTTGACCCGTCCAATTCCTTGCCTATACTGATATCTAGTTTATCTACAAAAATGAAAGAAGGGATCGAAGTGAGCTACAACACAAATCGATACAGAAACATGGACGGGTCCAAATTATCAATTTTGACCCACTCATTGTATTTACCCAAATGACAGTTTTGACCAACTATGGTGAGTTTGAAGGTGAAACTGATCTTCGTTTTCCATCAGTACTCTTCTTAATCCTTGGAGACTCTTTTACTTGCTTTTTAGTCATATGGTTAGCGTTTTGAATACATGCAATCATCATAGTTTATGTAGCCATCTTGGTTAGTCTTGTGGCCTGGTTCATGTTGTAAGTTTTCTAACTATGTTTGAACCTATTTGTCAGAGGTCATGTGATGAAGAGCGTGCATAATTATTAATAATAAAATATATACACTTTAGTGACGTTCATCCTTCATTTCGCAATAAAACAGTTCCATTATATACAACTATCTAATCTTTCTGCTGATAAATTAGTAAATTCTTACATGCTTTGAGACAGATAATGGTAGATTTTAGTGCCTTGAATCATGTCAACACGGATGGTTGGAATTATATCCACATCCACATACTGACGAGTAGGAGAGTTTACAAAGATCAATCCAGCGGCTTTTGCTATCCAAGCTGCAACTTCTGCCTCTTCAATTTGTACTGTTCCTTGGGCTGCAAAGCACAAAATCACTGCCCCGACTGCACTATTGTTTCTCCACCTATTCGGTCGGCATATCCTGTAAATAAGCCATAATCTCAAGTTTATAAGCCCAAAAAAAATGTTTCGGTCAGCAATTGAAACTACTTTTTAGGCTACCAATTACCAAAGTATATATCTAGTTTCGTTCATACCAAATCTTATTAAAAACATGTTTAAGGACGAAAGGTTTCTTCGGTTTTTTTGACATTTTTTAAAGCTTTTTTCTTAACATAATAGTAAAAGTAACCAAATGTATTAATGTTTTTAGTCTTTTTAAGGTTATGTCCGTCATCATGTTTTTGCTGATTCAGTTAAAAAGAAGCAGTCACATCTTTGGTGGCATATAAAGCAGTTTCAATAGTTTATCCCCTAGTTAATTATAAAAAAGTCTTATTAATTACCTGTTGTCATTAGAGTAGATCTAATGGCTGTTGGAGACCAATCAGGATGGACTGATTTGATGAAAGCAACGACACCGGATACATGTGGGCATGACATTGATGTTCCTGATTGGAAATTCCATTATGTGGATCGTTGATCAATAGGAGTTGAAGTTGGTGATATTCCAGGAGGCCATGCTGCTAATATGCTGATTCCGGGAGCACTTATATCTGACTGGTGAATTAGATTTTTTCTTGTTAACCTCATTTTTTTTTTAAAGTTAAGTAATAAATACTGAATGTGATGTTTGCAAGCTCAAAGTTCTCCACAACAGGCTGTGGAGCACTTCTGTAAAGATAAACAAATTAGGGTTTGAATAGATAACTGGTAGTTATTTGTATGAGCTGTTAAAAGATGGTTTTGTGGCCTGTTTGGGTCAACTTGTAACTGTAAATTTTAACGATTCATGGCATTTAAAACAAAACTCTTTTAGTATCAAAATTTCATTTCGAATGTTGTCTTCTTGGTTACTGAAAGACCAGCGTACACAGAGCCATATGAATGACCAAAGGATAACCAAAATCTTCGATCATTAGAATTTTCACATTTACTGATGATATTAAGGCGAGTCCCAAATCAAAACATCCCTACTTGAAATATCGCAACATAAGACAATGTTCTAATGACTACATGATATGGTTGTGAAGTTATCGAGCATAGACGTACCTCAAGTATCCAGCCAACATACTTCACATTGTTGACATGCTGGTTGACATCCAGATCACTCCACTTGCTAAGACCATCCACAAACCAAAAAAACACACAAACACCATCACAATACCTGCAGATGATTTTAACACATTAACTATTCACATAAGACTAATTAATGGAAAAAAATGTTTGCAAGTCAAATGATATTTAGTATGAAAAAAAAAATGAGAAACCATGTATCAAGTAAAAACAACACCTTACCTTAAAAGCACAATAGAAGGTAATGCATTAACTATATTTAAACCAAAAGCATATCAAAGTCCCTCTTAGTTTTTGGTAGATGTCCGACAGTTGACAGAGAACTTGAGGTCCAATCTGAACGTCTCATGTAAAATCCACACTTGAGACCCAAAGCGGAAGCACATCTGCTCCATACGATGGTTCTCGCTGGAGAAACAAATAGAAAACACTCTTTACCCTAAAACAACTATACCACAAATGCATAAAAAAAACTTTAAAATCACCACTTCTTTTTAGTTGGCAGGAGACACTTTACTGTCCTCACATGGATCTAACAAAAACTATAAAATAGAAAAAGAATATAGATATCAGTCAAATTAATGATATATGTGATACTCACCTCAAGCACAGAGCAAGCAGCAAGATAAGAAAATTCAGATGAACCTTCATTAAAATATATATATAGAATCATATATGCAACCACATAATCAATACCATTATCATTGGCTCATAAACAAAACCCAAATAAAACACGATTAAGAATGTAACTGCAATATATACTCACAATGAATTTTTTGAATTTTTTGTTTTATCAAAGATACCTGATGAATGTTATTGAGTGGAGATGTATACCTTGCATGCTTAACTTCTTCTAAACACCATCCAATAAAATAAAAAATCATCATTGATATTAGGGTTTTGTGAAAAAGGTCGGATATGAATGATATTAGGGTTTAGTGATCAATGAATAAAAATCCTGTATAAATTTAAAAGCTATAATTAAGGAATATATATTAATTGCATAGGAATAGATATTAGTTGTAGGTTTATAGATTTGGTTTTGCAAAATATAATCCAAAAAATGTGTTGATCTAGTGGTAATCATGTTTGACTGTGGACTAACAGACCCAGGTTCGAATCCTTTAGTGTCAATTTTTAAAATTTTGGAATTAAAGGTCAACATTCGAATTTTATTTGGTCAAACTTTGCTTTAGGTGGACTGCTTAGGTGGAATAAGAGCATGATTAGTCATCAATCCACCTGCTTATTTATCAATTGCGAATTGATAACGTCATACGCATCCTGTTATATATAATATGTATATATATATATATATAATATATATATATATATATATATATATATATATATATATATATACTCATACATATATATGTATATGTTAAATTAATTACTCATGTATTTAATTAAAATTAAAATTAATTAAATAGGTTTTTGAGAAATAAATAAAATAATTGAGTTAGTGGAGGATTATTATATTATAAATATTTATTTATTATTTATAATACAATTTTAATTATAAGAAAAATAAACATTGTTAAGTAAATTTTTATAAAGTTTACTTAAGTTATGTATTTTCACGAAAATACTCTAAGTGTTGAATTTTTATAAAATTTGGGCATGACCCATTCATTTATACGACGTTTTCATATTCCTCAAATGTTGCAATTTTCCTCAAATAATCCATCTAGCTAACTATATGTGCAAAATGTGTTCGTGACATATATTTTGGTTGTCGTGAATGTTTTTATCGTTATATTATTCGTTATTGTTACGTTTAAGTATTAACAATAGATTTTGACACAAAGTCAATATTTTGTCAAAAAGTCAACAAAAGTCCATTTCAATATTAATTTGGTGAAAATGTAAATTTTTACCCTTTCGGAGACTAAACGTCTCAAAACATGTCCGAAAATGATTTTCGTTATATTTATCGTTTTGTTAATTATTTATAACCATGGTGATTCGGAAAGTATTCCAAAAATCATTTTTGTCATTTTAGTTGTATTTTTGGCTGAATACTATTGAAATAGCCCAATAACCAATTTTAACCCAAAACACATTTTTAGTTAAAACGTATATATCGACACGTTTCTAAAAATCATTTTACTCGCTCATTAGGTCCGTTTGGTCAAAAAGTCAAAACTACAAAATTCACCTATGGGCTCGGCCCAACAGCCCCTAAGTGGGTTTTATGGCCCAAAAACTTATTTAGCCCATTTCCTTTAAATTTTGTATTTATTAGTTACTTAATAAACTTTAAACTTATCATATAAGCTCTAATAAATAAGCTACTTAATCAAATATTTATAGATGACCAAATTATGGTCTATTCGACCCATACAAAGTGTGTCATCTTATTTTCCCCTTTTTATACTAGTTATTTTCTATAACTTATGGCTTATTAATTAAGCTATTTCAAATAAGCACTCAATTATATTTTTCCACCATTTCACCATTTGAGCCAAAATTTTATGTTTTTCAAAACCCTAATAATCTTTTATTTTTAATATGGTCGATCCATATATATGTCCTCAAAAGTCAATATATTGCTTAATTTCGCGTAAAAACCATAACTAATGTTTGTATCATCAAACTAACCTCATATGTAACAAGATTTACCACACAAGCAAGAAATTTATAAACTAGTTCATCCATCTCAAAAATGTCGAGCACTACATAATAACATACAAGCACTAACTTTTTCCATATTATCAAAACGCATACATTTAACACTTTTAATCATCATTAGACATCAAATGAACAAGAGATTAACAAGATTTGAAAATTTTGATGAATCCTTACAAAGAGTTGAAGATTAACGTGGCTAGGGAGGACCAAGAACACCCAATGCTTCACCAAATTTACCCAAACCAAGTTCCAAATAACCCAAAAACCTTGCTTATGCTCTCTAATGTGATTGAACTTCAAAGAAAATTTGTGGATTATGAAGAAGAGAGTGTGTCGTGTAATATGACGAAGAAAAATGATCTAGGAAGCTTGGACAAGGTTAAATGGATAAGTAGAATGATGTTTGTATCATTTAAGGAAACATAGGATTATAAATATGATTAAATTGAGTTAGTGGGATTTATTTGTCATCTTATGGGGGAGTATTATGTGATCAGTTATGGGTATACTAGGGGGAGGGTAATATTATTTTTACTCCGTGTTGGTGTATCGTGTGTCGGTTTGAGCCTTAAACGTGATCGTAAAGTCCCGTTTTGACGTTTTTGGACACGTTTACGTAAAATAAATTTTTTATCCACGTTTTTGTCAGAAATGTATTAAATATTATTACAGACTCAAAAATATATTTATTTGACTGTTACCATGTGTACTGTGCTGTTGGTACGCGCATGCGGTTGTTTTTCAGAAAAATGCGAGAAAGCTCTCAGTTAATTGTCAGTAACTATCAGAAATGTGATAATTCAGGCTTACTGAAAAAAATATACTTTTTATGTAGTGACTGTAAGCTACAGTATGCGGGACAGCTCCCAAAAATGCTCAAAAACACTCAGAAACATGCAAATGCGCATAGAAATGCTTAGCTTAAAAATAATTAATACTCGTATAATATTAATTAATAACGTGAAAATTACCATTTTTCACACACAACTTCTTCTTTTTTCTTTTCATTTTCTTTCTTTTTCTTCCTTAACTCTAACTTGAGAACACAGTGTAAAGGCAGCTACTATGGTGAAATTTTATAAAACTTTATACATTTAACATTTCTTGTCACCTCAACAATTTATAAACCTTTTGAGTTGATAAACTTATTTCCCCTATGGTATAAATATTTTAAAGCTTTATACTTGTTTCACATAACATATACATTAAATGTTCTAAGACTATAAAGATGTCTAAGGTTTAGGACCTTTTCATGCCATGTAATCATGAAATTAAAATCCACAATGGTTGAAACAAAACATGATGTAACACCCCTAAATTTTGAGTTAACAGCGGAAGACTTAATAGGGGTATTACTGGATGGATCATAGTCAAAATCATAGAAAACAACTCAAAAGAGACGTTTTGAATGTTATTGTCATTCATTTAGAAATTTAGATACACAAAGGAAATTTCAATGTTTAATATTCCACAAAAGATAAAGTAAGTTTGATATGATAAAATTTATTTGACACCAAAAATCATCAGTTAAATGCCCACTCCGTGCCTTGAATGGTCCTGTTAATTACCTGAGATAAACATGCTTAAAAGTCAACAAAATTGTTGAGTGAATTCATAGCGTTTGAATTGTAATCAGTTTTGAACACAAATCTATAATTGCATAGAAATAAAATTATTTTTTAATAATAATATTGCAGTCGATATATTGTCCTAAGCCTCATGACACTCAAACCATAACAAAACCGCTCAAACGGCATGAACAATCTAAATTAATGGCATGAGTTATGGCTCTCTATAGGAGATTGCCGACTTCCTATTTTTGAAATTAAAATAAAGTGTATTTGACATACTCAGCTAGTGCTAAGGCCATCTTCAAGATAGTTCAGACAGGCAGTCAAGCTTCACAGATCTATTCACAATATTTGCGTCCACCGCAACGGTTAATGGCTCATGATGGGAGAGACTTTTAATAATAGCAATAACGGTAACTTAGAAAATATCAGTCAGGTATAGCATACATAAAATACTTGTGTTCTGTTTTGTACCATGTATCTCCCCACGTATTTGAAAGTATGTAAAAGATAAAATTGGGACTATGAGCTCACCTTAAATGTAATTGGCAAAAGTGAAATGTGAAATCAAATGTATTATGGGAACGGCTCCAACACACGACCTGAATAATGGGGAAGTCTGAGATTTTGACAGTTTTGGTTTAATGCGAATAATGATTGTGAAAGGTATCGGATAACGTATGGGTTCGTGATGAGAGTAAATGATATGCGTAAAATGCTTAAAGTTCAAAAATAATATTACATATAATGTTATCTTATTTTTATTTTTTTTGAAAACATAAATATCGTTTCCTCGAAAGTGGTTGAACGAAACGTTTAGTTTATTCGTTAAAAAATCGTTATATAAAATATATAAACGTAACGAAATTTGAATATGTTGAACGAATTGTAAAAATGCACGTGATTGTGTGAAAAAGTGTAAAATATGAAATAGAATATGCATGAGTTAAAGTTACAGTTTGGTCCTTGTACTTATACAAATTTCACACTTTTTACCCTAACGGAGTAATTTTTGCACCGTTAGTCCTTGGTTAATTATATATTGCATTTTTAGTCCAAAATTTCCAAAATGGCATTTAAAGCCTCCTGTTTACTGTTTGAACAATTTTTACCCTTAGTTTACTGAAATGGCAATTTAGAACATGATTATATGAACTTGACACTTCTAACCCGATTTGATATATATTTTGCAAAACAAGTCCAAAAATCACAAAAATAAGGTGAAATGTTTTCCGAAAGTTTTAATAACTTTATAAAGCTTATTAGAGTCTTAATAAACTGCTTATTTGCAAAAGTTCTTATTTTTGGCTTATTGGGCTTTAACAAGACATAACAAATCCAATTAAGAAAATGCAATCCGTTGGGTTTTTGAATCGATTGGGCTTTATTTTGGGCTTGTATTGTGGTCTCAAAAACATTACCAATGAGCTTATTGGACTGCTTAAGAACTAGTGCTTATTTTTGAGCTTATTGGGCTAAAAGCCCACTCATATAAAATGTATATTTAGGGAGTGATCGCTAGTGCTTATTTTGAGCTTATAGTGCTTATTTTTTAGCTTATTGAGGTTATTTGAGCGTATTCGACCGTCGAGTGCCTCAACCGGTGCCGCCTTGATGCTGGCATGGTAACTGTTGTTGTAGGAAAATTTAGCTAATGGCAAGTGTTTATCCCAACCTTTTCCGAAGTCTATCACACATGCCCGAAGCATATATTCCAAGGTTTGGATTGTTCTTTCACTCTGCCCATCAGTCTGAGGGTGGTAAGAGGTGCTCATATCTAAACATGTACCACGAGATTTCTATAGAGAGTGCCAAAATCTAGAAGTAAATTGGCTATCTCTGTCTGAGATAATGGAGATCGGAACTCCATGTCGAGTCACTATTTCCTTTAGGTACAACTGTGCGAGAGTGATCATCTCGTCAGTTTCCTTGATTAGTAGGAAATGAGCGGACTTGGGGAGGCAATCAATGATGACCCATATGGTGTCCAATCCAGATGACGTCCTTGGTAACTTAGTGATGAAATCCATAGTAATCCTTTCCCTTTTCCATATTGGTAGTTCAGGTTGTACAAGTGTTGGGTTTTAAAGGTTACTGCTGCTTACTTTGTTAAGACTGCTCAGGGATTGTTAATACTGCTCTGGGGAATCAAGGAAATACTCTAAGTATTTTAATGTTGCTGGTTACAAAGTTAATGCTGCTGATGGAAAGTTTATGTTGCTACAAGATTAATACTGCTAGCACAGTTAGTTAGTATTGCTAATATTTTATTAGTGTTGCTAGTGTATTAGAGTTGGTTATTATGTATAGTATGTTTTAGATAAGTATAGAAAAGATTCTATAAAGATTTATCTTGTGTAGAAAGTTTTGAAAGCCGACTAGGACTCCTTAGTCTATAAAAGGAAGACCTAGGGCATAGATGAGATATATAGTTTTATGATTTAATTCAAGGTTTTGTAACTCTCATACTCAGAGAGCATTTATATTATTAATAATATTGAAGTGTTTAGTTGGTATTCATTGTTCATTGTTTAGTTCTTCTTAAGATCAAATACATGATTCCGTATTGTGTTTGATAAATCAATAAGACACTTTCTAAACCTAGTTGTGTTAGATTTATATAGCATAGTTAAACCTTACAAGCTAAGGAATTCGATAAAGTACTCAACTGGGATCAACAACAAGTAATCCCGATGGCTTTTAACTTTCTGCCTTGACTCTTAAACAAGTCAAACATTTCCCAACATATTCAGCGATGTCGGCTTTCATGTTTGGCCACCAATAGATCTTCTTCAGATCCTGATACATCTTGTCAGAACCCGGGTGAATGGAATATTTAGATTTATAGGATTCATGCATGATGAGATCACGTATGCCTTCGTAGAGAGGAACCCAACTTCTTTCTTTGAAACACAACATTCTATTTGATCTTTTTACAAAACTATTTTCATTCTCTGGCATACCGTAAAGTTTCTCATGGGGTCTGTTCTCTTCCTTGAGAGCTTCTTCTTGGGCTATGAGAATCTGTGAGAGGTTTAATCTGTTCCTTTCTACTCAAGGCATCAGCCACAACATTCGCTTTACCTGGGTGGTATTGAATTTCACAATTGTAGTCTTTGAGCAATTCTAACCATCGACGCTGTCTCATATTCAGCTCCTTTTGATCCAGGATATGTTGAAGACTTTTGTGATCGGTGAAAACCGTGCACTTTATATTTTACAAGTAATGTCTCCATATCTTAAGAGCAAAGACTACTGCTCCTAATTCTAGTTCATGAGTGGTGTAGTTTTCTTCATTTTTCTTGAGCTTTCTCGAAGCATAGGCTATTACTTTGCTTCTTTGCATCTGTACTGCACCTAACCCATGATGTGACGCATCATAATACACTACGAAGTCTTCACTTCCTTCAGGTAGTGCTAAGATTGGTGCTTCATAGAGTTTTTGCTTAAAGATTTGGAAAGCTGACTCTTGTTTTTCATCCCAGATATACTTCTTGTTCTTCTGGGTCAATTCAGTCAAAGGCTTTGCAATCTTCAAAAAATATTCTATGAACCTTCTGTAGTAACCAACGAGACCCAAAAATTGACGAATCTCTGTTGGGTTTGTAAGAGATGCCCAACCTTTAACCGCCTAAATCTTGGCATGGTCTACGTGGATACCTTGACTATCGATGATATGGCCAATCAATTGTACCGTTGGGAGCCAAAAATCACATTTGGAGAATTTAGCATACAACTTTTCTCCTCTGAGCAACTCTAAAATGGTTCTCAAGTGTTCAACATGTTCTTCCTTGCTGCGTGAGTAGATTAGGATGTCGTCATTGAACACAATCACGAATTTGTCCAAGTATGTTTTGGGAATTTCTTCTTCCCTGACTCTTATTTGATGATATCCCGATCTCCTATCAATCTTCGAATAGACACTCGATCCTTGCAGCTAGTCAAACAAATCATCAATCCTGGGCAATGGATACCGATTCTTCACGGTGAGTTTGTTCAACTCCCTATAATCAATACACATTCGGAACGTCTCGTATTTCTTTTTGACAAATAAGACCGGAGCTCCCCTAAGTGATGAACTTGGTCGGATGAATCCTTTATCTGACAGTTCCTTCAACTGCTCAGATAATTCTTTCATTTCAGATGGTGCTAATCGATAAGGTGCTTTTGCAACTGGTGCCGCTCCAGGCACTAAATCAATATGATATTCTACTTGCCGAACTGGTGGGATACCGGACAAATCTTCCGGAAATACTTCAGGAAAGTCCTTGACAACTGGCACTTCTTCAAATTGTTTTTCCTTTGACTCATTCTCCGTCACCTAAACCAAAAACACGTGACATCCCTTGTTCATGTATTTCACTGTCTTGATATACGAGATGATGTTGAGTCGGGGTCTACTCTGTTCGCCATGAACGATAATGAGTGGGATTTGGACGACCTTCTCATCACAGATGATCCTGGCATGGTGCTTGGATAACCAATCCATGCCAACAATGACGTCAAAGCTTCTGAGTTGAATCGGCATGAAGTTGATGGGAAAAGGTTTGTCTAGTAATGTTAGGGTGCAACCTTGGATTATCTTATTGGTGCCTATAAGGTTTCCATTAGCTATTTCAATTTCGTAGGTAGTGTCTAGTTCTACTGGGGCAATATTAAGCAGTGAAGTAAATGAAGTAGACACAAAGCTATTATCAGCTCTGGAATCAAATAATATTTTAGCACTATGTTGGTTTACTAAGAATGTACCCGTGATGACGCCGGGGTCCTGTGGTACCTTCCCATCACCAAGCACATATGCTCTCCCACGAGAAACGTTGTTCTGATTCGCTTTCTGTTTTGGGCATTGGTTCCTGTAATGCCCCTTCTCACCACACCCGTGGCACACTACTGCTACCGTCTGTAGATTTGCACCAGTGGCTCTGCATTCATTAGTTCTGTGGCCCGTTTATGGCACTTGGCACACTTGGCAGGACAAGGCCCATTGTGATGTAGTTTACATCGGTTACACTGGGGTAGTGTTCCGGCATAACCTCTTCCTTCAGTTGGTGCAGTAACGTAAGCCCTGGAAGCTTCTTGTTTGTGATTTTGTTATTGGTGGTGGTTGTTGCGATTCTGTGATTACGGTTGTTGTTGTTGTTGTTGTTCCTGGTGTTGTTGTTGTAGTTGGTGGTTCCACGATCATCTAGCCTTCACTTACGATCATTGTTTCCGGAGGTAGAACTCCGTTTGATTTGAAGTTCTAGTAACCGTTGAGCTATTATGATAGCTTCCTCCAGAGTTGTCGGTTTTGACGAGGTGACATTCCCCTCAATACTTCGAGGCAGTCCCTCGACGTATCTCTCCACTGTCCTCTCAAGATCCGGCACCATAGTCGGACACAGTACCAACAGTTCTTGGAACCATCTGTTGTAGGTTCTTATGTCGTTCCCTCTTACAATCAACTGGTGGAATTCCTCCTCCAGTTTCATAGTTTCCGTATACGGGCAGTATTTCTTGAGCATTTTTGTTTTCAGTTCGGCCCAGGAAATCTAGTACGCTTCTTCCATACCCATGGTCTGGGTAGTAGCGTTCCACCATGATAAAGCATCTTCCAGCAGAGTCCCCGTAGCAAAGGTGACCTTGCTGTATTCTGGGCAGTTACTCCTCATGAATATCGTCTCTGTACGCTCAAACCACTGAGCTAGTTTGGTCACTCCTTCTGACCCTTTGAAGTAAGTTAGCTTGCAACTCATGTAATCTTTATAGGTGAACTTGCGATACGCAGATTCCTCGCTTTCAGTTGTTGCTCGGTTGTTACTACTCGAGCTGGCTATGGTAGCCGCTTGAGTCTCAAGAGCTGTAGCTACTCTATCAGCTACCAGTTTCTGGATAGCAGCTGGAGTCATTGCTTGTGCGGGAGTGGTAGTTTTCTTTCTTGTGGGAGCCATGAGTCTATTAATACCACAAGAAAACACAAATTTAGGATTCACATAATGACCATGTTAGAATAATTCGAGTAACAGGGTAATTGCATACTAGTCCTAACAATACGGTCACAATGTGAAATCACAACCAACTGAGAATCATAAAATCATGACATGTTTGGGTACTATCGTAAATAAATGATCAACTCTTGGTATAGGATTGCTAAGGAACAAACTGATTCATCATCTACAAAAGCTGAAGTTCAGCAACTTTCTGTACATTCATCAAGTTTATTCTGAAATTTTCTTTATTAAAATCTGTGATTATGGTCCAGTTATAACATTCAAGGAACCATATCAATCATAAGTAACATCACGACATGTCATAACACAATCACAATACGCATGAACAACCACGGTAACATAAATCAACATCAATATATAGTAAATCCAATCCAACAACATGTATTAATAACTTGAATCAATTGTGTTACAAAACAGAATGATTACAAGGTCTTTTATTAATGCCACATGCGGCAAGCTAAAATGCCTCAACACTATACAGATGTACACTATGTCTAACAGCTGGAAGTCTCATCCATGGGTCCTGTGAGTTCTGAAATCAGATCCAGAAGTCTCTGTATGTCGGTCTGATGCTGGACCGGCATGTCTTCCACAAGGATCAGAAGTGCATCGATCTGCTCCTCATGATGCTCCAAACCCGTCATGATGGTGGATGGAGTAGGTGGGCGGCAGCTGCTGCCTTGGAGCTTTCTCTAGTCTCGAAGATGCGGGATGGAGGAGGTGATGATAGTAGTGGTGGCAATGCATATTGATACTCAGGAGATGATGGTGGTGTTATCCTGATCATTTCCAAAGGTGACGTAGGGGATAGAGGTGGTATAATTGGAACTATAGGAAGTCGTACCCTCTTGCGAGGTGTATGCATCCTAATAGGGCCATTGGGATGGCTTCGGAATGGTGTCATAAATGGTTCGGGCTCATAGGGTTCTAAGATCCTGACTCGCCTGCACCGGACTACTGATGCAGGTGGGGGTGGTGGTGTAGGTAATGGTGTCTCTGAATCTTCTGCAAGAAGCCATTGTTGTGTCTACATATACAGGTCACCGGTAAGTGGTGTATAAGTGAGAGTAACTGGACGGTTCTCCGGGCGAGGTGGTGAATTATATGCCCGTCTAGCTAGTACGTACGGGGCTTCAGATATGGGTGAGTCTGGGTTACCTAGTGCAACAGATGTCATGGCTGGTGTAGCGATGACTTCACCTTCTTCGAAGGGCTCCGTTTCGTCTGATGCGATTTTCGACACTATAGCAGTCGATGTGCTAGGAACTATGGATGATGTGATAGATGATAAGGTATCCTCTGACTCCATGTCTGATGATAAGATGCTAAGGTGTGACATTGTAGACATGGTACTGTAATAACCCCGTAAATAGTAAATGTAAGTTATCAATATAAAATCAAGTATATAAAAGTCGACATGCAATAATCTTGTTAAGCAATACTTTAAACATGATGTTGTGAAATATGCAGGCACAGAGGGCGTAACGTGGTATGGTGTAAAGTGGTCCATTTTGAAAATGTAGTTATAGTCCAATGTTTAAAAACAGTTGGTTCTCTATAACCATGGCTCTGATGCCAATTTGTAACACCTCTTAAATTTTGAGTTAACAGCGGAAGACTTAATAGGGGTATTACTGGATGGATCATAGTCATAATAATAGAAAACGACTCAAAAAAGACGTTTTGAACGTTATTGTCATTCATTTAGAAATTCAGATACACAAAGGAAATTTCAACGTTTAATATTTCACAAAAGATAAAGTAAGTTTGATATGACAGAATTTATTTGACACCAAAAACCATCAGTTAAATGCCCACTCCGTGCTTTGAATGCTCCTATTAATTACCTGAGATAAACATGCTTAAAAGTCAACAAAATTGTTGAGTGAATTCATAGCGTTTGTAATTGTAATCAGTTTTGAACACAAGTCTATAATTGCATAGAAATACAATTATTTTGTAATAATAATATTTCAGTCGATATATTGCCCTAAGCCTCATGACACTCAAACTTTAACAAAGCCACTCAAACGGCATGAACAATCCAAATTAATGGCATGAGTTATGGCCCTCTATAGAAGATTGCCGACTTCCTATTTTGAAATTCAAATAAAGTGTATTTGACCTATCCAGCTAACGCTAAGGCCATCTTCAAGATAGTTCATACAGGTAGTCAGCCTTCACAAATCTGTTCAATATATTCGCGTCCACTGCAGTGGTTAATGGCTCATGATGGGAGGGACTTTTAATAATGGCAATAACGGTAACTTAGACAATATCAGTCAGGTATAGCATACAGAAAATACTTGTATTCTGTTTTGTAACATCTATCTCCCCACGTATTTGAAAGTATGTAAAAGATAAAAGTGGGACTATGGGCTCACCTTGAATGTAAATGGCAAAATTAAAATGTGAAATCAAATGTATTATGGGAACGGCTCCAACACACAACCTGAATAATAGGGAAGTCTGAGATTTTGACAGTTTTGGTTTAATACGAATAATGATTGTGAAAAGGTATCGGATAAAGTATGGGTTAGCGATAAGAGTAAATGATATACTTAAAATGCTTTAAGTTCAAAAATAATATTACATATAATATTATCTTGTTTTTATGTTTTTGAAAACATAAATATCGTTTCCTCGAAAGTGGTTGAACTAAACGTTTAGTTTATTCGTTAAAAACTCGTTATATAAAATATATAAACGTAATGAAATTTGAATATGTTGAACGAATTGTAAAAATGCACGTGATTGTGTGAAAAAGTGTAAAATATGAAATAGAATATGCATGAGTTAAAGTTACAGTTTGGTCCCTGTACCTATACAAATTTCACACTTTTTACCCTAACGGAGTAAGTTTTGCACCGTTGGTCCTTGGTTAATTATATATCACATTTTTAATACAAAATTTCCAAAATGACATTTTAAGCCTCCTTTTTACTGTTTGAACAATTTCTACCCTTAGTTTACGAAAATGGCAGTTTAGAACATGATTATATGAACTTGACATTTTTGACCCGATTTGATATATATTTTGCAAAACAAGTCCAAAAATCACAAAAATAAAGTGAAATGTTTTCCGAAAGTTTTAATAACTTTATAAAGCTTATTAAAGTCTTAATAAACTGCTTATTTGCAAAAGTGCTTATTTTTCACTTATTGGGCTTCAACGAGACATAACAAATCCCATAAGAAAATGCGGTCCGTTGGGTTTTTGAATCGATTGGGATTTATTTTGGGCTTGTATTGCAGTCTCAAAAACATTACCAATGAGCTTATTGGACTGCTTAATCTCTAGTGCTTATTTTTTAGCTTATTGGGCTTAAATCCCACTATATAAAATGAATATTTAGGGACTGATCAATTATTTTAGTTTCCAAAAAGGGCTTTTAAGAGCTTATAACATGAGCTTATTTTAACAGCTTATTAGTGTGGCTTATGAAGAATTAGTTCGAGTAATAAAATAGATATGTTGTGTGAATGAAATGGATTATATAGGTGTTAGACCCATTCCCCAGGTACTTGTACCCCACCCTAGATAAAAGTGGGCCAAAGGCCTTACGTGATTTGCTAGTCAATGAATGTCGCGTTATAGTCAAACCCGGTAGTCAACTTATAGCTAATGTGCGTGTAACATGGCTTTGGAGGTTATGATGCATAACTTAAAGGACTAAAGTTGTTAAGTTGTAAACATGTTATAAAATGTGATGTGGCCAAAATAGAAGGAATAAGACTTAAGGGACTATATGTGCCCCATGGCCAAACTTCTCCACCTAACTAGATGATGTAAAGAGAATGATGGGTAAGTTATGATGGGTTATGTAAACCCTTATTAATAGTATTGATTAAATGTGTTTTTAGGATTGATGGTAATTATGAAATATGATGATGATGATGATGACGATGATGATGACGATGATGATGATGACGATGATGATGATGATGATGATGATGATGATGATGATGTTATAAGTGGCCTCTTAGATTGGAGTTAAGGTAAGTAAACTGGTATAATGTAAAGTTATAACAATTTCTATGCATTATGTGTTATGTGGCTTAATGTGTTAAGGTTATGGTTGTTTAGCATAATGGTAGTTATGTGTAAGAGGTAAGAAGGTTAGTGGATGTGTTAGATAAGAGTGGATTAAGGAAAAAGGAAGGTTGAGGCTTAAGTGGTTAAGGTATGTGTTTATGTTTAATGTTGTTGGATTAATGGTTGTATGATGTGTAATGTGTTGAATGAAGTATAATGATATGTTATATCTGCTTTACTTACTAAGCATTAGTGCTTACGGTTTTGTAGGTCCTAGAAAACTCAAACACATACACACACGTAATAAGCTTAAACACGCGTACTACTACTTATATATAAGCTACGAACAAGATGTAAGTAAATAAGCTAAGATAGAAATGAGAGATGAAGAGAAAAGTGGAAGGATTTCATTCGAATATTACTTTGACAAAGCTTACGCACAAAATATGAAAACCAACAACTAAACTATCACCCCATGCCTTCTATTTATACCCAACGAGTTAGGGCAACATGCACATGGGGTGTTTCTAGAACATTTTAAGAATAATTAGCCGGCCCATGGACTTCTAATGGACCGGGCTATAATTACAAACATAAAGTCCTTAATTTAAGCAACATTATATCGAAAATGATCAAGACTTGAAATATAAACAAAACATGTTCCTAACAGGTTTAATGTTTTAATGTTTTGTAGGTTAAGGTACTTAATGTGATGGCGAATAAGGATAAATGTTGGATATGCGAAGTATAGAAGGAATTGGTAAGAAAGTAGAGCTAGGTAGAATACCGAGCTCAAGTCAAGGTTGTACCCCGGGAGTCTTTTAATGATTTGTAAAGTAAATTCAAGTGTTAATATGTGTGTTAATGGTGTCATAATGATTTGGTGGTTTAACGTTGTGTCAAAGTATGTTTTAAGTGTTTATAGACAAAGTTAAAGGGGCATTTGGATTAATTGTAATTATACCCATTTTGGATGCTAAACGGGTCAAGTGTATGTAGAACATGTCTTATATGTTAAAGTAATAATAATGGTTAAGTTTGGTGGGAAATGAAGTGGTATAAGTGGTTTATAGTGTAAATGGGTCAAAACGGGTTTTGGTACAAAACCCGTTTATTTGTAAAGCCTATTTTGAGGGTCAAACGGTGAATGTTTCTATATGAAAATGAGCCCAATGATATAAGAAGTAAATCTGGAAAGTTTCGTTAATTGTCGGGTCATAGAAGTTGTCTTTCTGAAAAATGGGTCAAAGAGATGTATAAAAGGGTTATGCAGTTAAAGGGGTGTTTGGGTTAAGAGTGTTTTTACCCATTTTGGGTAGCAAATGGGTTGATTGATTAGGTAAATGATTTAGTATGAGATGTTAATGGCTTTGAGTGAGTTTAGTGCATCTTGATTCTGAATGTTCATCTTGGTTATGAATGTTCATCTTGGTTATGAAAGTAACAGAAGGTCAGTTTTAGTTCACGCATTTTGCGCGTAAAGTTTTAAATTTTTTGTCTAATCGGGCACGGGGTGTAACAACTTGGTATCAGAGCTTCGGTTTAAGTGAATTAGGTCTCCTTTAGGTTGCCTAGACTTAAACCACTCGTAGAAGCGTTGAACGTAGGAGTAAGGAATGCGGAAAGTAAATGTTAAGCTAGAAGAAGGAATGTGAGATGTGTCATGTGAACTTAAGTTAGTAAGTATGATGAAATTTTATGTTTTAAAGTGTATGTGATGTAAGTCCGTGGAGGACTTAAAGCATTTAAATGATTAGTTGGTCGTGCACCTTGGTTGGTGCCGGTGATTATATTGTGAGTATATGAATGTAGGTTAAGGTAGTGGTAATGGAATGTGAACAGAAATGGTAAGTGGTATTAGAGATGGGCTATTAATGAGTTAAAGTGTGTGATGCTTAAGTGCGAATGTGTAATGATGATAAGTGTGTTATGGTATGTAGTAATGGCATTGTTGCAAGTGATACGTTGATTGTTAAATGTTTAATAATAGTGGAAGTATAAAACGGGATGGAAGTATGACGGTAAGTAAGTGATGAAATTGAACGATATTGCTAAATGCGTAAATAACTAAAATGAGATGAGTTAAGGTATGAGAGTAAGAATGCGTTGAGTTAAGAATGTAAGAGAGAATGAGATGAGTATGTATGAGGTTAAAGTGTTGTCCTGAAATTGTTATAACACGGCTAATGTGCTCCATTAGCGGTGATTATTATAATGAAAATGTTGAATAATAAAACATGTTTAAAATGTTAAAGGATGGTAATTGAATGTTAATGAATGCATGTGTTAAAGTTGGCGATATGTGTAGAGTCTATATGTAAAAGAGTTGAGTAGGCTAAAATGTAATGTAAAAATGTAGAAATGATTAACTCGTGTTAAAGAATGTAAGTTAGAGTGAGAAGTGTAAAGATGTAAAAAATGTGTAAATGACTTAATAAATGTAAGAAGAATGAATGGTGCTATGAATGAATGTAAGCTAACCTATGCAAGGTTTAAAAGTGGGAAGAGTTGGGTAGACCAAGGGGTAAAGTAAGAATGTGAAATGATTAATGCGGATTAAGAATGTAGGATGATAAACACATAGAAATGTGTAATTATAATAAGCAGGTTCATATGCTCTATGAGCTTGTTTTCACTAAAAATAAATAAATGGGATAATGTGTGCATTGCAAATGATATAACTTGGATCCATAATTGAAATGTGAAAGGTAAAGATGGCATCCTTCGGGATGGCCGAGCTAATGATGATGAATGATGGTATCCTTCGGGATGGCCGAGCTAATGATGATGAATGATGGTATCCTTCGGGATGACCGAGCTAATGAATGTTAAAGGATCCTCCGGGATATGTTAAAGACCCTTCGGGATAAATTGAATTGCCTTCACGGGCAAAGATTGCCTACATCCTTGGCATGCGTAATAGTCCCTTCAAGGAAAATGTTAAAGTAAAATGGATCCAAGTTAGAAAATGGAAAAGTTTAAATGATGAATGAAATGTAAAATGAGAATGAAAGAATGGAAGTTAAAGCAAGTAATAGTAGTGCGAGTGTTATGTCGAAAGTGTATAAGTAGGATGGTTTATGGTTTCTTTATTAAATGGATGGGATGCCTTCTTACACTGGTACAGATATCACCTTTCATCACACCAAAAATGCGTGACTATATGCATATAGTCACACACGTTTTTTTGGATGTGTGTGACAAAAAGTCGCGCCACTGTAGGTATCATATGGTCACATTGTTTAGTTTGTGGCCGTTTTCATTGAAAAAGAGTGACCAAAACCCGAATATGTGTGACTAATTAGGCACAAGTTTTGTTGGATTCATTAGTATGTGTGACTAATTCCCATCCTATGGCCACATGAAAATATAATAAATGAGACGTTTGTGATGATTTAGTCACACAGCGTGTGTTGTTTTTTTCGCGTTAGTCACATACAATTTAAAAAACAGTGGCCAAAAGTGTTAATAAGTGTGACCATATGCTGTTTAAAGTGAAGAAATGTGTATTTTGTGTGACTATTGATCATCCAATAGTCACATAAATTTTTAGTTTGTGTGGCCTTTTGTAATATTTAGTCACACAAAGCATGTTTTTTTTGGGTATTTAGTCACATACAATTAAGCATAAAGTGGCCATAAGTGTTAATAAGTGTGACCATATGCTGTTTTAAGTGAAGAAATGTGTATTTTGTGTGACTATTGATCATCCAATGGTCACTTGAATTTTTAGTTTGTGTGGCCTTTTTGTAATATTTAGTCACACAAAGCATGTTTTTTTTGGGTATTTAGTCACATACAATTAAGCATAAAGTGGCAAAAAGTGTTAATAAGTGTGACCATATGCTGTTTAAAGTGAAGAAATTTGTATTTTGTGTGATTATTGATCATCCAATGGCCACTTGAATTTTATGTTTGTGTGGCCTTTTGTAATATTTAGTCACACAAAGCATGTTTTTTTTGTTAATTATTCACATACAATTAAGCATAAAGTGGCCAAAAGTGTTGATAAGTGTGACCATATGCTGTTTAAAGTGAAGAAATTTATATTTTGTGCGACTATTGATCATCCAATGGCCACTTGAATTTTATGTTTGTGTGGCCTTTTGTAATATTTAGTCACACAAAGCATGTTTGTTTTGGGTATTTAGTCACATACAATTAAGCATAAAGTGGCCAAAGGTGTTAATAAGTGTGACCATATGCTGTTTAAAGTGAAGAAATGTGTATTTTGCGTGACTATTGTTCATCCAATGGTCACATGAATTTTTAGTTTGTGTGGCCTTTGGTACTATTTAGTCACACATCGAATTAAACAAAGAGTGACCAATAATGTTGGAGCAGAGTTGCTACTGCTAGTACTAAGGTAGTCCTGCTGAAGCAGAGTTACTACTGCTAGTACTATGCTAGTGCTGCTGGAATGAGTATATATATTATATATAAAACAATATTAAAAACCACAAGAAATTTCAAATTGAATTAAACTCGAATGTATATAACTGGACAGAATATACAATTGTAATGTCGTACTTAATTAATCAAATTCTCAATAATCTAAAGACTTTTGAACCTTCACCGCCTTATTAGCAGTTTGCCTTAAGTCGTTAGCAGATATATATTGTTTCTTCGATGGTGCCGGTGGTACACATTTAGTCACATGGTTTGTTGGTGTAACCTGTAGTAAACAAAAGACGATTTTATCAAACATTGAATTACATATGAATAATTATATATGTGTAGGTTGAAAAAACACATGTATGTACCTCCTCTTCAAAATTAACTTGATCCTTTGGCCATGCAACGAAACTACCTTTGACTTTCTTAACTATTTTTAACCCATTATGTGCTACATTCGGTATGCATGCTACATCAACTAATGATTCATCAATTGACACTTTGTAGCAATCACTTGGGAGTGGTCGGTTATGCAGCAATTGCTTTTCACGAGACTAGTATACGGTACCCAAAACAACAATATTTGTTTTCTTTATAATCCACAGTTTTCACTTAAGTATCTACAAAAAAAAAAGAATTTTTATGTATAGATCATAAATTATTTAAACAAAAGAATAACAAGAAACATGTTGAAATACATATTGTTGGCAGTGCTTATGTTAGAGACACATCTTGTTGCGATTGGGAATTCGAAGACCCGTTTTGTCGCTTTTTTTGCTTTGGCTTGGGTCCGACAGTTTTAGCAAGTTCGTATATGTATATATAAAACACGTTACATTATTTAAACAAAAGAGTAACAAGAAACATGTTGAAATACATACTGTTGGCAGTGGTTGTGTTGGAGACGACACATTTTGTAGCGATTGGGAATCTGGAGACCCATTTCGGCGTGAGTTAAGGTTATGCTTAGGCCTGACAGTTTTAGAAGTTGGTTCCTATATATATAAATAAAACACGGTACATTAGTCGATCATGTATGTAAAATTCAAAAATCAAAGGGCGATGTTTTATTACTATACTTACCATTGTTTCCGTTACCTTTTTAGAAGTTTCAAGGCCATTGGACTTCTCCTCAATTCCCGCATCTTCACCACTTAAAACATCACTTGTCTAAGTGTCGTCCACTTCAATAGCGCTGCTCTTTATATTGTCAATGGCCATTGGAGTCACCTACAATATAAATTAAGAAATACAGTCATTCATCAGTTTATGTTCAATGCCTAGTATCATTAGCATCAGTGGTGTTAGCATTAGAAAATGAAATTGTTAACAACATAAAAAATGGCTTACAACTGAGGCTATTGGCGATGGTTCAGATGGCAAAGTTATATTCATCCCTTGATCATTCAACTGTTTCATAATTTGAGCAAGCACTTTATTTGTGTTTTTCCCCTCACCGGATAATTTATTGACCTGCACATCTTTTTCGATCATCTCGGCGGACAATTTCTTGATCAGTTTATCTTTTTCTTCACACTCGTGTCTCTCATTATCCAGTTGAGTTTGAAGTAAGGCAATTTTTTCATTGGCTTCTTGTTTTCTTCGAGGAAGGCCAAAATACTCTTTGTATGTTACTGCACCTCCCACTCCTCTGGCATAACCGCCCTTTTCCTTACCAAATACAAATGTCATGGCATCAGTGCCATCATCAACACTCGAGCTTCCTTCCTTGATCTTCTCATCAGCTTCTTTCTGCACACAAAAATATAGGAAATGTTGGGATTAAAAGTCTTGTTGATGCTGTTAGAGTAACTACTGCTTATATTTGTGTCAATGTTGCTCATGAAAAGTATACTACTGCTAGTACACAGTTACTGGTGGTATACAAGCTACTACTGCTAGTACACAGTTAATGCTGCTGCTATATAAGCATAATAATAGAATTAGCAGTCAAACTTACAAGTTGATCTCCCTTTGATTTAATATCATCATCTGGGTATTCGCCGTCTTTGTTTACCCTTCCTTTCAACCACATTACATCACGCGGGGGTTCTTCATCCGCTTCAATCTCTTTATTTTGGATCTAATATACATCAAATGTATACACATGTAAAGTTAAACCAAGATAAACAAAAATATGAGGATGCTTACACATGTACAGTTAAACCAAGATAATCGAAAATATGAGGGTATTAATGCAAATGTGCAAATTGGAAAATGTAAGCAGATTCATTTCTCATACTGATCGTCTCTCAATTTGTAAAACAAACATTATGTAATGTTACCATTTTCTATTTGACATAAACATATCCACCTCATCCCATTTTATGCTGATAAATATTTTGGGAACGCGCCATTTTAGCTTTCTCAGATTTATCTTAAAAACACAAAATCATAAGGCGTTTAGATGCGGTAATGCTGCAAACTGAAAATTATAAAATGACATATATACTTAAATAAAGATGACTAATTAAAATCTTGTATGCTTCGGTGGTCGTGTATTTAACATACTCGACCCAGTCTTCTGATTTCATTATTGTATTATACAAGTCCGGGACTTCATTCAGTTTGGAAGGTGTATTTAGGTTGGGCAAAATGCAGTTGAATTTGAGCTTCCTTCTTTAATTCCTAAGAATTTTACCAAGACAAATCATTATCAATTTTTTGTATTTCACGTCAACATCAAAAAATTTCTGCAAAGATTAACACAATGTTGTTAATTAGTTGCACATAGTGTAACTGCATACATAAACTTATGTAGTACTGGGTTACAAAATAGTATATATGTACCAAGATTTCATCCCATAGTTTATCTCCTGATGCTTTATTCACCTTCTTCTAGTGTAGAATCTTCACACCTATCTGCTCATGAGCCACATCTCCTAAAAAACTCACAAACACTGCTCTGTTTTCCCCTGATACCCTACCGAATGCATCGAAGGTTACCTTGAGCTTTATTGCACCAGGTTTGTCATGCTTATTTCAAAACTTTACTAGCCTGGTTGAGCCCCTCTTAGCTAGTATCTCTGCTTGGTTGGTTACAGGCGCATCTATATCTTCTTCATCAGAATACTTTTCGGATTCATATCCTAAGGCGTTATCATCATGTACAATATGATCAGGAGGATCAAGAAAAGTAAGATTATCAACAATGGGTTAAATTTCCATGACTCTTGAGCAACAAAGGGTAAAAGAAAATGATTATGGCTTAGCTTGGAGAGTAATGGTGATAGAAGATTTGATTTTTGGTTTTTCTTTGCAGTCTTCTTTTTAAGGAGAGAAAAAAAGGCTATACACCAAGAATATGAATCGTTATGATTCAAAAAATTTCGATCCAAAAATTTGCCTCCAAGTTGTAATTTGAAATTTTAACAATTGAATTATTTGAAAATTTTGCCTTTGAACCTGTTAATTAAAGCATAAACTTGAATAAATCAAAATTTTGGCTCCAAATTTTATATATCATTATCTTAATAATCGCAAATGTACCATACTGTGCAACCATCACATCAACAGTACAAACTACTACCCATTTAACAACCTAAAATACTTACATAATTACCAGTTATTGTACCCTTACTAATTACATTTACAAAACACAAATTGCTACAATTTTTTTTTAACATTGAAGACTTTTTATTAAGTAAGTAATACTCTATTGAAAACAAAAACCAGCAAGTTGCTGGGGAATACAGAAATTAGAATATTTAAAACATAATACAGTACATACATAAGGGAAAATCAGTATCCAAATTAAATTTCAGAATTGAACCAAATACCATTTACAAAACACTAAATCTGTTAATGTATATCCTACACCCCTAAACCATCTTAGTTTTTCCTTTCCCATGGCTGCTAGAAGGTGCTCCAAAACCTATTAGATTCTTCTTACACAGCATTCCCAAGACAATATCCTAAGTAAATTTCTTTTTGTGTGCCTTTTCAACTGGTATTTGAACTTGCACATGGAGAGCCAGGATAGGAGCTTGAGATGGGAGTTCCTCTGGAGGTTCAATGGCTTGGATAGGTTCCACTTACCAAGTATCATTACTTGCATCATAATGTTGCTCTGGATAATACCAAGCAAGGTGGCCAGGAAGGATGTTGAGAGCACCGTCATTTGATTCTGAACTGCTTGAATCAGAAGAAATTTGTATGACATCTACAAATAACAACTGTTAGATCAGTTTTATTGATTCAAATGTTAAACTATATCATAATCAAAGAAAAATCTTTTGATGGTTTACCATTGCAGAAGAATCCATTGTACTGTGTTCTAAAATTTTGGTCCTCTTTTGTGGTATCCCAAACAATGAAGCAATGTTGCACAAACTAGGCTGCATTTCAAGTATCATTGGTGGCCAACTAGGCTGCAATTGAAGTCTCAATTGGACCTCTCAGGGTACTCACAAACAGTTCAAAAGACTGTATTTGTAGTCTCAATGGACATCTCAGTGTACTCTAATAGGCTGCATTTGGACCTCTCATTGGTGGCCAAGCACAAACAAGTCTGCTAGGTACTCTCATTACTGGCCAATCATAAACTAGGCACATTCCAATGCTCTCATTGATTTAGACCTCTCAGTGTACTCACAAACAGGCAACAAAAAATACTCAGACACAAAACACTTAATTAGACATAGCATAACAACCATTATAAAATACAAAACAACCCCATTTTACAATAGAATCGATCGGTAACAACCACTAACATCACCATTTATAGATCAAAAGCCTGATATTAATTATTGTACAATCAATCATCAACTGATATGTGAAAACATTAAAAAACATACCTTTGTTGTTATTTGGATTCATTGTTTGCGTGCTTGTGTTTGCCAGAAGAATGTGTGTGTTGATTAGGGTTTATTGATTATTGTGTGTGTTTACAAATGATCGGGTAAAGGGATTAATTGCCGGTTGAATATTGAATTTGTGGTTTGTTTTAACTATAGCTGACGTGGCAAGATTTGTAAAAGAAAAGAAAAAAAAAGCTAATGGTGATGACGTGGTGGTGAAATCCGGCTATAGCCGGTAAATAGGGATGGCAACGGTTCGGGTTCGGGGCGGGTTTTAGTGTACCCATAACCGAACCCGTTTATAATATACCCGTACCCGCCCCATATCCCACCGAATACCCGATTAATATTATCCATCGGTTTTTCGGGTTTCCCCGCGGGTATCAGTTAACCGTATAGTAGTTGAATATTATATGGACAAAATTGGAGGTATTAAGATTAAGTCACGCTAAAATCCACCGACAAAACAAAAGAAAATACTCTAACCACTCCCAACAATAACTCAGCTTTAAACTTTAACACACTGCCACGTCAGCTTTAACACACTCACCCTTAACTGAGCTTTAGTTATACACAAGATGTTCAAAAGATGAGCCGAGATGATATGGTTATACATGAGATGTTTAACGAATGAGCCGAGATGATATGGTTGTATACGAGATGTTTAACGAATGAGCCGAGATGATATGGTTATACACGAGATGTTTAACGAATGAGCCGAGATGATATGGTTGTATACGAGATGTTTAACGAATGAGCCGAGATGATATGTTTGTACATGATCAACACACCCAACAATAACTCACGCAACCTTTCGACCCTGTTTCATCATTTCTTAAAAGTGTTTCTAGACCGACCCTGATAACTGTATGGTCTTAAGGCAACTCATGCAACCTTTCGACCTCTGGAGCACGATTATGCATCTGTAGCATAATACGAGTTATCTCACCTAGCAAATTGTTAATCAATTTGAGTTCTTTTTCTTGTTCATTGCGTAATCGGGTGAGGATAGCCTTTTGCACCTCTGCTGGTTAATTCGTTAGCCACAGTGTTTGTGTTAAAATTAGTGATACTTGCGAGAGAGTTTTATAAGAAGTTGTGTGAGAAAACGAAGTGTTGTGAAAGTGTCTTTGATAGTGGAAAGCCGTTAAACTAGCCGTTGGAGGCTATTTTAAGAATCTTGGGCGGGATATATTTATATCCATTTCAAATTCAAACTCATTTTAAAAAACGTGTGGATTTCTAGCCTATAAATATACCCATACTTCTCAAACACATCTCACACACAAACACATTCAGACTGCTATAGATATTCAAGATCCAAATTTATCATTCCCCAAACTGCAAATGTCTTTCAAAAAAGATTTCTCACAACAATTTCCAAGTCCACCTCGCCAAGATTTTTTGCAACAATTTCCAAGTCCACCACATGATCAAGAATTCCATACTCCACCTGAACATATCTTTCTGGTTTTCCAACCGGAAAATGAACCGGTGAACAATCCACCGGAAAATGAACCGATGCACAATCCATCGGTTGTCGACCAAGACCCAAATCCGTTTGGTTTAACAGAGGAACAACTCAGACAAATGGACCAAGATATGCAAGTCTTCCTGGAAATGGAACAACTTGAAAGAGAAGAGGAAGCTGCTCGTTTGGAACGGCAAGCCAGGGAGGATGAAGAACGTACGAAGAACTGGAAAATGGGTTGGTTCTGACCTGATTCCTCTTCGACTGAAGATGGTTATGCAGACTCAGATGATACCTTCAATTAATTTGTATCATAGTTTCTTTTTAATTTCCTTATATCGTATTTTCATTTGTAGTTTGGTTTTAATTTCCGTATCGTAGTTTAATGTAATTTCTATTTGACGTTTAATGTATTATTTCTATTTGATGTTTAAAGTAACAGTACAACATATTAATAACGAGCGGGATATTTAAAATTTAAAATTTCAAATTCAAATTAAACAAAGAGCGGGATATATTTAAAATTTATCAATTCAATTCAAATTCAATTTAGTTTATAAATTGAAAATAAAAGAATCTTGGGCGGGATATATTTATATCCATTTCAAATTGGATTTCTATCCTATAAATATACCCATACTTCTCAAACACATCTCACACACAAACACATTCAGACTGCTATAGATATTCAAGATCCAAATTTATCATTCCCCAAACTGCAAATGTCTTTCAAAAAAGATTTCTCACAACAATTTCCAAGTCCACCTCGCCAAGATTTTTCGCAACAATTTCCAAGTCCACCACATGATCAAGAATTCCATACTCCACCTGAACATATCTTTCCGGTTTTCCAACCGGAAAATGAACCGGTGAACAATCCACCGGTTGTCAACCAAGACCCAAATCCGTTTGGTTTAACAGAGGAACAACTCAGACAAATGGACCAAGATATGCAAGTCTTCCTGGAAATGGAACAACTTGAAAGAGAAGAGGAAGCTGCTCGTTTGGAACGGCAAGCCAATGAGAAGAACTGGGAAATGGGTTGGTTCTCACCTGATTCCTCTTCGACTGAAGATGGTTACCCAGACTCAGATGATACCTTCAATTAATTTGTATCGTAGTTTCTTTTTAATTTCCTTATATCGTATTTTCATTTGTAGTTTGGTTTTAATTTCCGTATCGTAGTTTAATGTAATTTCTATTTGACGTTTAATGTATTATAAGATCTTAAGCTTTCAAATATCCTTTGTAAGATCCGGATCGTTTTTGCTTTGCAGTATCGTAAAATCGTAAGATCCTAAACTATGATTAATACTTCATTTAACAACTAACACGAATTTTAAACACGAATTACATTAATCATTAAAGTTAAAACACAAATTACCTTAAACATCATTAATATAGAAAATATCAATTACCCTAATGAAAAAGTCAATTAGTCAATCCAACACCAAACACACTTCTAAATCAACACACTAGTCAATCCAAACCAAACACAAACCGAATCCGATCAATATTATCCATCTATTTACTTTTGGCGCCTTTCGATGGTCCTTCTTCCCGCCTAAAGTATTGGGAACCGTTCGTATACCTCTCCAGCCTATTTATACAACTCGACATGGAAAACCGTTCATATACAACTCCTTTGATATTTTCATTAGAAAATAAATTTCAAATTTCAATGGCTGAATCCTCTTCAACTCCTTCTTCCAACAAAAACAAACGCCCAAGGGATGATTCTCCTCCACCAATGCCTGAAAAATATAAAAAATTAGGCATATCCCAAAATATTTGGGAGAAATGTAGTGAAGGCGAGTATGGTGTTGAAAACGCATTGATAGAAATTCACAACAAGCGTATAAAGATGTTTGAAGAAAGGAACAAGAAAGATTTAGAGGTCATTGAGGAGCATCAGAAGAGAATTGAGGAGAGGAACAAAAAAAAAAGAAGCAAGAGATCAAATAGTTGAAGTTTACAGAAGTATTGAAGCTAGTAAATATGTGTCTTAATGTATCTTTTCTTTATATATTTTGCCTATGTAAATGTAAACTTATTTTGACTTGGTTTAATATATGAATGCAGTTATTATTACAAGTTTATGATATTTGAATGCAGTTATTATTATTGTACTGCTAGGTAAACAATTGTACTGCTAGCGAAACGTTGTACTGCTGGGTATCCGTTTTTACTTAAAGGGTATAAATCCCAATTGCGGCACACAATCACATTCACGCACACATTACTCTCTCTCTTCCACTCCCTAATCGAATTTTAATCGTCATATTGCAAAACCCCCAAATCAAATCATAATGTCGAACCTAACTTTTACCGAACCTCATAATAATGTTGCCTTTTTAGAAAAATCCAATGAGTCTGTAGATTTTACTGAGATCATTGATTTCCTTAATGCAAGCTATATTAAGTTTGCATTAACAGTAAAACCTACTATATATACTTCCAACATTATCCAGTTTTGGTCGTCTGCTAAGGTCAAAACTATTAATGGGGAAGCACAAATCCATGCCCTTGTAGATGGGCAAAGTATTATCATTACAGAGGCGTCTATTCGAAGAGATCTTCTCCTAGATGATGCTAACGGAGTTGAGAATCTTCCAAATACTACAATCTTTGAAAAACTTTCACTGATGGGCTATCATAGAAATACAGATGCTTTAAAGTTTGAAAAAGATAATTTTTCTCCTCAGTGGAAATTCTTAATTCATACTGTCTTAGTGTGTCTAAGTCCAAAGACAACTGCGTGGAATGAATTTAGCAGTAATTTAGCTTCTGCTATAATTTGTTTGGCTGAAAATACTCAAAGATTTAATTTCTCAAAATTAATTTTTGATAGTATGGTTAAGAACTTGGATAGTTCTTCGGCTAAATATTTTCTATATCCAAGGTTTTTGCAACTCTTTTTGGACAACCAATTTAAAAAAAAAAAAAAAAAAAAAAAAAAAAAAAAAAAAAAGAAAAGTCACAAAAATGTTTCTCCCACTCCCTGCCTTACCAAAAAGGTTTTTGCTAATATGAGTAGGGTTGGAAAAGATTTTTCAGGGAGAGTGACACCTTTGTTTCCAACAATGTTGGCACTAGCCCAAACCCAAATGGGTGAAGGTTCAGCAATCCCAGCTGGTACCCATCACACATTGGTAAGGGCTGCCACTACTGTGTCTAGCTTAGCAGCAGCACAGGACAGTGGTAACATCATTAAGACCCGAACCAAGACAACTTCTAATGAAGAAAGTTCCTCTGGAACTGATTCAGGTGAAGGTCCCAGTCACATGGAAACAATGGGGGGTTCGGATGTTCATCCTAGGGGTGAGACTGAACTTAACTTTTCCAGTGATCCACCTCTCGGGCTAGGTAACACAAGCCGAAGTGGTGAGGATAGTCTGCAACTTTTGAATGAATTGAAGGATACCTGTGCCAAGCTGTCTGCACAAATTGGTGATCTGCAAACAAAAGCTGATTCCCAAGATGGAGTCATCAAAGCTCAAGGTGGGGAGATAAAGACTTTGAAGAGAAGGGTTAGGTATTTAGAAGGAGTCAAAGGATCAAGAATTCCCAAACAAAAGGTTAAATCTTCTGAAGCTTCTAAGGATGCTCCCAAACAGGGGGGAATGAAGGCAAAGTTTCAGGGTAGGATAAAGAGGGTGAAAGTATTGGTGAAGAGAGTGATCCAATGGAATTTGTAGTTGCTGATAACCAAGGGAATGAAGTGGTGATGGATAGGCGTTTGGGCAAGGTTACAACTGTTGATAGTGCTGCTAGTGGTCCAGTTATTCCTGCTAGTGAGCCAGTTATTCCTGCTAGTGAGCCAGTTATTCCTGCTAGTGATCAACAGGGTAATGAAGCTGTTATGGATGCTGCTAGTGATAAGGTTAGTGCAAAACCTAATATTGCTTGTGTTGAAGTTAATGTGGCTAGTGATAAGGTTAGTGCTACTGAGACTGAAGTTAGTATTGCTGCTACTCAAGGTGATGATGATATGACTATGGCTCAAGTATTAACAAAGATGAGGAGTGCAAAACCTAAGGCAAAAGGAGTTGTCATTAAAGAGCCAGTATCAGTACCAAAAACACCATCAACAACTATTTCACCATCAGAAAAAGGCAAAGGTTTGTTGATTGATGAACCTAAGAAGAAATTTAAGTTTCATTCACCCAGTCAAAAAGAACAACAAATGATTACAGATGAAGAATTGGCAAGACAAATGGAAGCTAATTTTGATGCTGAAGAAGCTGCTCAGATTCATTCAGACAAGGAGTATGCAGAAAAAGTACAAGCAACTGAAAGATTAATGTATACTCTTGAAGAGCGAGAATCAGCTATTCATGACTTATTGGATGACATTAGAAAGAAAATGAGTAAGAAGAAAGCTTATGTCAATAAACCTCCTTCAAGAACTGAGAGACTGAAGTGCATGAAAGATTATTTGAAACGTCAGGATGGCTGGAAAGAGAAATACTTCAAGTATAGGACTTATGAACAAATTCAAGAAATCTACACTAAGACACATGCCAGACTTACCAGCCTTCTGAAAGGTGGTACATTTGATATAAGAGCAGAAAAGAGAATTGCAGAACCATTGGAATCTGAGGGATTCAAGAAGCATAAAGAGTAGAAAAGAGAACTACTCAGGAAGATGGGAACGTATCTAGGACACAAGGACAAGAAATAGAATTAACACTGCTAGAGTTAGAGTTAAGACTGCTAGAATGTATAGTTATTACTGCTTATGAAATAACATATTAATTATACAACATATCAGTTAAATTACATTTACACTGAAAGACAGCATAGCATTTCTTGCAGGTGATTCACTTGGTTAATTGACTAGCAGGTGAATCACTTGGTTTATGAGTTGGAGGTTCTTCATTAGGTGTTTGACTTGCAGATTCTTCACTTGGTTTTTGAGTAGTAGGTTCCTCACTTGGTGCTTGACTTGGGCATACTGCACTTGCTGTTTGAGTTGCAGTTGGTTTACTTTCTTCATCACCACTGCCCAAGTAAGCACCAACTCTTGTAGATGCATTAATATGTAAGCCAATTACATATTCACTACTATCTATTGTAGTTGTCTTTTCCCTTGTAACACCACCTCTACCAGTATAAGATGGGGTTCCCCTTCTTTCAAAGCACACTAGACAAACATACCACCTGAAATCCGTATAAGGGGGACGCCGTGCAAAAAAGGTCAATCCATCCTTGTTTTCACTTTCAACCCAACAGTCAATGCATACCATTTGACAACCATTTTGTGCATCCATGGTGAAAAGCAATTGATATGATAAAGAGTTGATGATAACTGGGGTATTATATAATGCAGGAAAAAAAATGATATAATACGGTACAATTAATGTGGTTGTTGAACAACTAGCTAGATAGGATTAAAGACAACATAAATGCTTACAATGGAGCCAAAACATTGAGATTTTGAAATTTTTGACTATGGTCACATGAATATTTCACAGTGTGACTATTTTGAATGTATTGGTCACATATAATACCCTTATAATGTGGCCATAAACATAATTTAGATGCACATTTGTGGTATGGTGTGACTATTGTATAGCCTATAGTCACATGATTGTGCTACAATTAAATGTGACCATACACATTAGGAATTGGCAGGCAAACACACACTTAACTTTAGACACACATATTAACTTATGTGACCATTTGTATCGAATTTGGTCACACTTAATCATGTATGCCTATGGTTTAGTGTGACCATATATGACATTTGGTCACACTGTTCAAGTGTGTGGCTAAATTTTCAACAAAAACTAGCAGTCACGTTTAAATAATGTGTGACAAACTTGAGTATATGATTTAGCCACATACACAATTACTTCGTGTGACCATATATGGATTTTGGTCACACTTTTCAATTGCGTGACATATATTTGTCACATATGTATATATATAGTGTGACTAATGTTTCAACCTTATTTGTATCCGTCACACGTCCCAAATTATAAGTGACTAAAAAATCAATTTTTTTTACCAGATACGTATAGTCACGAAAATATTCAAATGTTTGGCTGTAGCCTCAGATGTAATTCCGAAATGGTCACACAAGTCGGATCAAGTGTGGTTGTTTATTTTATTCTGGTACATTTAGTCACATAAAAAAGCGACTGTGTGGCTGTTCGAAAAACATCATGTGTGACTAAATCCACATTCTGTACCAGTGTTATTTGCATAAAGAAATTGTGAATCACCGAACCATGAGTTTATGTTTCTTGATTTACATTGATTGGGACGCATTTCCATGTAAATGAGGAAGTATAAATGAGTGGGCTTGTGTGTTCCTGATATGGCATGAGCAGGGTGGAAGGGTAGAAAAGGGAGTCTAGGATGATTAGAAGTCAAAAGGAGTTAAGATAGGTGAATAGATAATGAGTTAAATAACGACCCTAGGTGGGAAACGTCAAGTGAAGTGTAGGATTTAGGTGTTAAAGTGTAAGTTGAAACGATTAAAGTTTTAAATGATATGCTTGTTTGCAGTGTGAATTGAAGTTCAAGTGAAGTAATGAATGCTAATAAACGCTAATATGGACTAAGGCTCTATAAATTATGAGAAAAGAAATAAAGGCAACCGTAACATGTAGTAAAATGCTAACGAAATAGTAAAAATGTTATGGTAAAGGTAGAAAGTTAATAAAAGTTGACTTATGGAAAGTTAAAATGGGGTGTGTAATGTTCAAGTGACACATAGTCCTTGATGGGAAGTTAGAATGGCACGAGTTAGTAAGTTATGTGGTAGACGTAGAAATGGTTAAATGGTATAAATTAGTGACAAGGATTATGTCTTAAATGACATAATGATAGAAAAGAAATGAAATATTAGAAAAGTTAAGTTAGAAATGGAATGAGTTAAGGGTATGATGTGCGTATAGTGAACCTTGAATTGCAAGATCACTTAGATCGTTGTAAACAAAAGGGGATGAAGAAAGGAAAATGCTAAGAACGGGAGTAAGATGGGACTAAGTTTTGGTTAGAAATAGATGAGAGATTTCGGGGACGAAATCTAAATAAGGGGGTAAAATTGTTAGACCCGTTCCTCGAGTACTTGTACTACACCCTAGATGAAAGTGGGCCAAAGGCCTTACGTAATTGGCTAGTCAACAAATGATGCGTTATAGTCAAACTCGGTAGTCAACTTATAGCTAATGAGTGTGTAACATGGATTTGGAGGTTATGATGCATAACTTAAAGGACTAAAGTTGTTAAGTAGTGAACATGTTATAAAATGTGATGTAGCCAAATATATGGGGAATAAGACTTAAGGGACTATATGTGCCCCACGGCCAAACTTCTCCACCTAACTAGATAAATATCTAGTATGTGGAGGGTTCTAGTGGATTCAACCATATTTTAGATAAGGGTGTTTTGGTGGTCCGGTTTTGGGGATAAGGAAAAGAGAGGGAAAAAGCTAGTGGTGACTTAAGAAGAAGAAGAAGAAGTCCTCGAGCTTAAGGTTATTTCCTAGTAATGATCCACTCCAATTAAGTATTCTAATCTATGAGTTAATGATAATTATGAGGTTAAGGTTTATGATTGAAGTGGGTTTTCATCATATGATCAAAGTATGATCATATGATGATGTAAAGAGAATGATGGGTAAGTTATGATGGGTTATGTTAACCCTTATTAATAGTATTGATTAAATGTGTTATTAGGATTGATGGTGATTGTGAAAGATGATGATGATGATGATGATGATGATGATGATGACGATGATGATGATGATGATGATGATGATGATGATGATGATGATGATGATGATGATGATGTTATAAGTGGCCTCTTAGCTTGGAGTTAAGGTAAGTAAACCGGTATAATGTAAAGTTATAACAATTTCTATGCATTATGTGTTATGTGGCTTAATGTATTAAGGTTATGGTTTTTTAGCATAATGGTAGTTATGTGTAGGTTAGTGGATGTGTTAGATAAGAGTGGATTAAGGAAAAAGGAAGGTCGAGGCTTAAGTGGTTAAGGTATGTGCTTATTTTTAATGTTGTTGGATTAATAGTTGTATGATGTGTAATGTGTTGAATGGAGTATAATGATATGTTATATATGCTTTACTTACTAAGAATTAGTGCTTAAGGTTTAATGTTTCAATGTTTTTTAGGCTAAGGTACTTAATATGATGGCGAATAAGGATAAATGTTGGATATGCGAAGTATAGAAGGAATTGGTAAGAAAGTAGAGCTAGGTAGAATACCGAGCTCAAGTCAAGGTTGTACCCCCGGGAGTCTTTTAACAATTTGTAAAGTAAAGTCAAGTTTTAATATGTGTGTTAATGGTGTCATAATGATTTGGTGGTTTAAGGTTGTGTCAAAATATGTTTTAAGTGTTTATAGACAAAGTTAAAGGGGTGTTTGGATTAAGTGTAACTATACCCATTTTGGGTTGTAAACGGGTCAAGTGTATGTGGAACATATCTTGTATGTTAAAAGTAATGATAATGGTTAAGTTTGGTGGGAAATGAAGTCGTATACGTGGTTTATAGTGTAAATGGGTCAAAACGGGTTTTGGTGCAAAATCCATCAATTTGTAAAGCCTTATTTGAGGGTCAAACGGTGAATGTTTCTATATGAAAATGAGCCCAATGATATAAGAAGTAAATCTGGAAAGTTTCGTTAATTGTCGGGTCATAGAAGTTGTCTTTTCGAAAATGGGTAAAAGAGATGTATAAAGGGGTTATGCAGTTAAAGGGGTGTTTGGGTTAAGAGTGTTGATGAACTCAAATAAGTACATTTTATTACTATCATTTATCCTATTAATTTGACTTTTTTTATTATATTATGTATGAGGATTTATACTTAATCGTTTACTTTTGTAATTCTCAGGTAAAAACAAGCATTTGGTGAAACTTGGCGATTTTGGACTAATTATGGAGCAAAACATGCAAGAAGTTAAGAGTCTGCTGAAATGCACAAGATCAAGACTAATCTGCTACAGATGCGCCGCATCTCACTCATTACATACGGCGCATCTCTATCTAGATTTCACCAGATACGATCCAAGATACAAGAGGACATGCGCCGCATCTATTTATGGAGTTACGCCGCATCTTCTGGCGGTGTACGAATATTCCTGAATATATTAATCTTGGACCCCACGCGAAGTTAAGTCAATGCTCCGCATCTACTTACTAGATGCGCCGCATCTTCCCTCAGACAGAAACTATAAATACCCCAAGACCAGACGAATTTCGTGGTGAAAAAATATAATATATACGAAGACCGAAGCAGAAAAACCCTAGGACGAATTCAGTCAAGGCAGCAGCACAAGACACACTTTGAACGAAGATACAAGAGCTGTAAGAAGGTGCTGCATGTGTTTAATTCATTAAGTAGTTTTTTTTTATTGTGTTAGTTAACTTTAATTCATCAGGATTGGTGGCTTGTGTAATGTGACAACGAAAAGATTGCACTCCCTTAAAACTGCTTTCCCATTAATTAAAGTTTATATGTTGATGTCTTTGGTGACTTTTATTAGTGCATTGATAACCTCTGTGTCTAGCTGAGCGTTGATCGGGTCGCCATGCCTCTGCCCTCGCCTATTTATTAGATCGCCTATGCATTCTATCGTCTGTAGAAAAGTAGGAAGAAAGATAAATAGGATAGTCATAAGTAATCATTAAGGGTTTACTCGCCGATAAGATTAGAACCAACGAGAAAGGACTTAATCTCGGTGCGTTGCATCGAACTATACACTTCATACAAAACTAGCAATAAAACAAGTGACAAACTACTTATCTATCAGGACAGATCTTCTTATTGTCTCGAGTATTTATCTGTGTACGTGTGTGCTACTTGCTGATTCGTGCCTATTGGTTTAGTTTATTATTTAATTGCAACCAAATCGTGCCAGTCTCTCAGGCTGAACCCCCTTGCGTTAGATTAGGTTGTATAGCTAACTTAATATATTAAAATATTGATTAGAATAACTAGATAATACGTTCCACTCTTAGTGATCGACACTCTACTTACCATTATATTCATACTGACCGAGTACACTGCTCGTTAAGTGTGTGTGTGTTATTGATAAGTCGGCTAAATATAAATTTAAAACTTGAGTAGGCATTAATACTGCTAAACCGCAACGACATCCACACCGCATCAAGTTTTTGGCGCCGTTGCCGGGGAGTGAATTGTTATTATCTGTTAATTTGATTAGTATTTTAATTAGGTTTTTCTTTTTATTAGATTAATTGCATCATTGTATTATTTTGCATATTTTTTTGTTTTGTGTGTTATTTGTTTTCTTTTATTTTTGTTTGATTTCGTTGTGTGTTTATTTTTTGTTTTTCTTTTCGTATTTTTTGTATTCTGCTATCGTTGTACTGAGCTTATTCGAACGATACGGCGCATCTGATTTCTCAGATACGGCGTATTGCGTTTAATTTTTATAAAATACAACGCGTTTAATTAATTCGATACGACGCATCTTTCCCCAAGATACGGCGTATCTGTTTTTAAGGAAAATTTTTTCTAAATGTTAACGCCATACGACGCATCTGCCTTAGCAGATACGGCGTATCTATTATTTTAATTAAAAACAGTTTTCGAATTATTAAACAGATACGACGCATCGATCTCTGTCGATACGACGCATCTTACTGAATCAAAAATCTTGTATTTTTAAACGTAACGAAAATACGGCGCATTAACTTTTGTTAATACGACGCATTTAATTTTAAATAAATATCGATTTTTTATTAATTAAAATCGATACGGCGCATTCTTAATTCTAAGCGGCGTATCTATTTTCTGAATATAAAGTTTGATTTAAATTTTAACGATTATAAGATACGGCGTATCCAACTTTTTGGATACGGCGCATCGTCTGCAGATATCAGTAACTTTAATTTTTCGTATTCCATTTTCGTTGTTAATTTTCTGATATATTACTTTCTTGAGCATACCCTACTGATATTTTTGTGTTGATTTCAGGAAGTGCATGACCAGGAGTTCTACGAAGAACTTGATTAAACCTTTCGAAGATCCTGAACGAGTCTTTCATTCGCTTAAAAGGCTTTTCAACACAAAAAGCTTTGATACTTCAAGTTCATTCGAGCTTGATTATTTTTCTGAAGAGAAAGAGGAAGAAGAAACAGAAACAATGGGCGAAAACACTACTATGGAGGAATACATGAACAGTACCCGTGCTGATTACACTTCAGGAGTTGCTAGACCAAAGTTTGATGATAAGTCAAAATTTGAGTTGAAGGGTCAGTTTCTCAAAGAGCTAAGAGAGAATGCTTTCAGTGGGACGGAACATGAAGATGCTAATGAGCATGTTGAAAAAGTCCTGGAGATTGCGGATTTGTTTACTTCAGAAGGAGTCACTGACGATCAACTCATGCTAAGAATCTTTCCAATCTCGCTAAAAGGAGCTGCTAACAAGTGGCTAAGGAATGAACCTGCTAGTTCAATCACTACATGGGAAGATTTGAAGAGCAAATTCCTGAAGAGATATTGTCCACCTGCTAAGACTGCTAAAAAGATGGAGGCTATCAACAGTTTCAAGCAAGAGCCTGATGAAACTCTTTATCAAGCTTGAGAACGATTTAAAGATTTACTGATAAAATGTCCTCAACACTATCTAACCCCTATGCAGGAGATAATATTGTTTTATCAAGGATTGGACGTGCCTACTAGACAGATTTTGGATGCTAAGCGAGCTGTACCTCAAATGAGTGCAACTAATGCTAGGAAAGCGATCCAAGAAGCTGCTGATCATTCTCAAAAATGGCACGATGGGACCTCTACTAGATCTAAGAGCAGCACTAATTTTGACGGGATTGCTGCTATTCAAGCTCAATTGGATAAAATTAGTAGAGAGATGAAGAAGCGTGATGAAAGAGTGTATGCTGCCCAAGTTGGATGTGAGAAATGCGAAGGACCTCACTACACTAAAGATTGCCCGAATAAAAATGAAAGTGAGACGTTTGAAGAAGCATATTATACCCAATTTGGACAACCATTCCGACCTTCAGGAAGATTTAGGGAAACTACCCCGGGATTCTATCAAAAGAACAACTTTAATCCCGCTTATCAAGAAAGGAGGTAGACTTTAGATGACACTCTAAAGCAAATTATGGCCGATGCTGCTAAAAGACATGAAGAGAATACTGCTATGATCAAAGAAATTCGAGCTTCAACAGACACTACTACAAGAAATCAAGGAGCTTCGATCAAAGCATTGGAACAACAAATTGGTCAAATGAGCAAAGTTCTTCAAGAAAGGGGATACGGAAGTTTACCGAGCTCAACTGAAACCAACCCAAGAGATCATGTCAAGGCCATAAGCACCACTGAAGAAGTCACTCCTTACTTACCTAGAAGATCGATGAATGGTAATGATGGTGCAAGACCCGAATTTTTCTTTAATTCTTCAATCAGTTTAAGGAGACTACTAAAAGAAAAGACAAAGATTGAAGAGGAGATCAAGGCTACAATGAAAGAAGAGATCTCTGCAACCAACTTACATGCCTTGCCTCATAAAGAAAAAGACCCAGGAAGTTTTACTCTACCTTGTTCAATTAATGATATATCTTTCAATAATGTGTTAGCTGACTTAGGAGCTAGTGTTAGTGTTATGCCTCTTAAGACATTCACTACCCTAGGACTAGGAAAATTAGCACCAACTAAGTTACTTATTGAATTGGCTGATAAAACGGTAAAACGACCTGAAGGGATTGCTAATAATGTGCTAGTTAAGATTGAGCAGTTTATTTTTCCCGTAGACTTTGTTATACTAGACATGCCCGAGGATGTTACGATTCCTTTAATCCTTGGAAGACCTTTCTTGTCAACTACCCATGCTAAGATTGATGTGTTTAAAAGAAAAATCTCATTAAGGGTAGGGAATAATAAACTAGTCTATAAGTGCCAAGATCCTGTTAAAAGCATAATTAGAGGTGTCTATGTGCTAGGATTAAGAGAGCGTATGGACCTCGATCTTGAAGCTAGGTTCATGGGAGAAACATTGATTCAAAACAACTCAACTAATCCTAATCATGAGAACTTTGAGGAATTTATTGACCTTAATGTACCTACCGAACTTAGACGCGATGTTGTTAATGATTCTGATGATGAGTGGCATGATTGCGTAGTAATTAATAAACGTAGGAGAATAGTTGAGAAAACGAATTTGAATAATGATGTGTTTATTGAACTACCACCCCACCTTGCTTATTTATGCCTATATGATAACAAGAATTTCCCGTCTATCATTTTGTCATCTCTGCCCGAAAGGGACAGGACTTTGTTTATACAGATATTAAAGAAGAACGGCGTGGAAATTAAGGACGAGCAAGGAGTGTTCAATATTACTGAATTGGCGATGAGGGAGCGCGATGTTTCCGACTCCTTCAATGATCGATATTAAAGAGCTGAACGTGAGTCTAACTTGAAGACTCTGGAATAAAGACAAGTGCTGGCCGGGAGACAACCCGGAGAATTTTTATTATTCTGTTTTTGTGTCGAGTCAGTCAGGCCCGCATGACGATACGGCGCATCTCAATTCTGAGATGCGACGCATCTCCTGCAATGGTCATATCTTATTTTATTTTTCTGCATTTTTTATTTTCGACTTTAAAACTTTTTATCAGTTTATTTTAATGCGGCGCATCCCTGGTTAAGGATGCGGCGCATCTTTTATTCTGATCCGTATTTATTCCAGGCTCGATACGGCGTATCTTCTTCAATAAGATACGGCGCATCGACTGACCTGATGATTTTCAGTTTTTAATTTTTATGTTTTATTTTTCCTAACTACTAATGTATTATGCAAGTTTGAACCTTTCTTACCTTAGTTGTTTTAAAGCCTTGGTGGTATTATAGATTCCTGCATTTCCTGTGGATACATCAAATATGAAGCTTAAACGTTCTCATCCACAAGAAAGATGATTTTTGCTCTTATACAAATGGAGGATCATACCGAGCAAATCTCAGGGGAGTTTTTCTGTTCTAATTCTTTTATTTTCCAGTTTTTAACCTTTTATACAAACAACAAGGACGTTGTTTAACTTAAGTGGGGGGATTGGAGAATTAGAACACTTAACACTTACTTGTCCTAAACTTTTCAAAAATTATGCTTAAAATGTGCTTAATATATCAAAACTTAATTTTTTTTTTAGCATGTTTTTGTTTAAGATCTAAGTTGCATAGCTGCACACACGACGTTATTTTCAAAAATTGTGATTTTTCAAAATTCACAAATCTATGAGTGTGCCGGTGACTTGTAAACTTTAGAACTTGGCTTGTATACTATTCGAGACCACCATAATAAGTATTATTTATATAATTGGAATGACTTGTCTAAATTGGTAAAATTCTAGGATTACACCCAAATAGCCTTTATATGTTATGTGTTATTAGCTAACTACACTGGTTAGTTAACCCCCGTATAAACCCTTTGTTACTCTCACTTTTAGAGTAAGATACCCCTAGAAAAACACTCAGAGCCATTCCTTTCGTTTCTTACACCTATGTTTAAAATGTTTCGTTACACCCTTACACCTTAGCCTACCCTATAGATTAAAATTCGTGGTTGGTTAATTGCTATAGGCAAAGTGTGTTTCCTTACATTACCTGTGTTCGCGTGCGTAATTCATTATCCTTGGTTAGGTCGGGAAATTGCACAATGCAATTGGAGTGAAAGTAAATATTGTATATCTTTGAGTTTATTTTTCGTGTGTTTACTACTTTCGCTATTACAGTTATTTCTGAAGTATGAAAAGTATGGAAAAATTATCCGGAAAGAAAGTTATAGTGATGTGGTGAAATTTTACACATCTATGTTTATGTTTAAATAAAATAAAATAAAAAAAAAAAAAAAAAAAAAAAAAAAAAGAGTTGGATGTTTGTTTTAACCAACTTATGTAAAGTTATGTAAGTGGTCGATATCACCACTAGTTGTTGTATATTATATCTATGGATTGAATGGGAGTTGGCAGTTATGGGAATGCCAATTAAGGTTTATTCTTTGATTAAGATCTTGTTGAGTATAATTCGTGTCTACCTAAAGCGTGTGTTTCAAGTGTTAAAGCGTGAGTTATTCTATGATATGAGTCTTATTCATGGGATGGTTGGGATAGTGATTAACCACACTTAGGATTTTAATTTATTTGTTTTGTTTATTTTTCATTTTACACCAATTTGTATCCCAAATATTATCCATACCCTGTATTATTCTTTATCCAACCAAACCGTTGATTTATTGAGATTAGGGATTTGAGCAATCTTAAGTATCGTAGTCGTGGATTCGGCTATGTATTTATGATTTTGTCGCCCTTTTTGATATAATATTATTGGTGAAGTTTGGACCTATCTTTAGCCTATTCGAGTTAAGGATTTGAGCAATTGCAAGTATCGTGTTCGTGGATTCGATCATGTATTTGTGATTTTGTCGCCTTTTCTGGAATTTGAGATCGATAGAGATTAAAAAGAATAATTAACCCTTAAACCTCAAAACCCTTTTTACCGCTTTAGACTTGTTATTCCTTAGCTTTAGTGGGGGAGATGTGTATACTTGCCAAGCCTATGATAGAATATTCGTCACGACTGGACAGTTAAACGATTAGATTTGCTTTTATCAAATTATTTTATTTTACCTCTAATTCGTTAAGTGTTTGGTTGTGTGATTATGAATTAAACGAATACATGCTTAAATATAAAAATAAATCCTAACATCTTTTAGGCTACATTTTCATAAGATTAATTCTAAGGTTTACTTGGGGACAAGTAAAGTTCAAGTGGGGGGATATTTGATGAACTCAAATAAGTACATTTTATTACTATCATTTATCCTATTAATTTGACTTGTTTTATTATATTATGTATGAGGATTTATACTTAATCGTTTACTTTTGTAATTCTCAGGTAAAAACAAGCATTTTGTGAAACTTGGCGATTTTGGACTAATTATGGAGCAAAACATGCAAGAAGTTAAGAGTCTACTGAAATGCACAAGATCAAGACTAATCTGCTCCAGATGCGCCGCATCTCACTCATTACATACGGCGCATCTCTATCAAGATTTCACCAGATACGATCCAAGATACAAGAGGACATGCGCCGCATCTATTTATGGAGTTACGCCGCATCTTCTGGCGGTGTACGAATATTCCTGAATATATTAATCTTGGACCCCACGCGAAGTTAAGTCAATGCTCCGCATCTACTTACTAGATGCGCCGCATCTTCCCTCAGACAGAAACTATAAATACCCCAAGACCAGACGAATTTCGTGGTGAAAAAATATAATATATACGAAGACCGAAGCAGAAAAACCCTAGGACGAATTCAGTCAAGGCAGCAGCACAAGACACACTTTGAACGAAGATACAAGAGCTGTAAGAAGGTGCTGCATGTGTTTAATTCATTAAGTAGTTTTTTTTTATTGTGTTAGTTAACTTTAATTCATCAGGATTGGTGGCTTGTGTAATGTGACAACGAAAAGATTGCACTCCCTTAAAACTGCTTTCCCATTAATTAAAGTTTATATGTTGATGTCTTTGGTGACTTTTATTAGTGCATTGATAACCTCTGTGTCTAGCTGAGCGTTGATCGGGTCGCCATGCCTCTGCCCTCGCCTATTTATTAGATCGCCTATGCATTCTATCGTCTGTAGAAAAGTAGGAAGAAAGATAAATAGGATAGTCATAAGTAATCATTAAGGATTTACTCGCCGATAAGATTAGAACCAACGAGAAAGGACTTAATCTCGGTGCGTTGCATCGAACTATACACTTCATACAAAACTAGCAATAAAACAAGTGACAAACTACTTATCTATCAGGACAGATCTTCTTATTGTCTCGAGTATTTATCTGTGTACGTGTGTGCTACTTGCTGATTCGTGCCTATTGGTTTAGTTTATTATTTAATTGCAACCAAATCGTGCCAGTCTCTCAGGCTGAACCCCCTTGCGTTAGATTAGGTTGTATAGCTAACTTAATATATTAAAATACTGATTAGAATAACTGGATAATACGTTCCACTCTTAGTGATCGACACTCTACTTACCATTATATTCATACTGACCGGGTACACTGCTCCTTAAGTGTGTGTGTTATTGATAAGTCGGCTAAATATAAATTTAAAACTTGAGTAGGCATTAAAACTGCTAAACCGCAACGACATCCACACCGCATCAAGTGTTTTTACCCATTTTGGGTAGCAAATGGGTTGATTGATTATGTAAACGATTTAGTATGAGATGTTAATGGCTTTGAGTGATTTTGGTGTATCTTGCTTCTGAATGTTCATCTTGGTTATGAATGTTCATCTTGGTTACAGAAGGTCAGTTTTACGCATTTTGCAAGTAAAGTTTTAATTTTTTTGTCTAATCAGGCACGGGGTGTAACAATAGGGTCGTTTCTTAGTCAAGAAATCAATAGGTACAAAATGTAAATTTGACTTATAAAATGTACGAGGCAACATATTTTAGAAAATTTTCTCGTTAAGTGGTTATATGTTGAAATAAATGTTGAACGAATGTATTGTATGATTTTTCTAGCCATCAATGAATAGGAGGTCAAATGCATGCTAAAAATAAATAATAAGAAAACGTAAAAATCACTAGAAAGTAAATACGGATCGAACGAGATATATAACTATGCATGAACTTTGAAAATCATAATCTTGGGTATGAATTGAGTTCAAATGGGAGTTACAATACCAAATGGTGGTGAAGATGTTGGTCCATGAAATCTGAGTAAAATAAGAACATATTTATTGATAATAATAAACTGTTACAAGATTACTCAAAACCTATTAGATTACATGATAACATCTTCAGCTTCTTCAAGGGGATAATTCCGGTAAATCATCCCCTATGGGTACAAATTAATCATCCCATTTGACAAATAAACTCTCACTGATTCAGTGAGAGTGATGTTCCCTATCAACTAACACACTATGTGTGTATTTGTGTCTATTTAGGAAAATGCATACTAACTCTATTACAACATACAAATATATAAGCTAACTAAACAAGTGCACATGGGTTGGTGGTCCCCATTGACTTTTCTTTATTGAAAAGTCACATCACCTTTCTTTATTGAAAGGCACACCAACACTCCTTTTGATGTACTTTGTCTGACTTCTATCTTTTCTTGTAGAAGTTCGCGCCCATATATCAGTCTGCCTTGTAGAGATAGTATCTTCAGGGTCACTGAGATATTTGTCAAATCTCAGTGATACTGGTGTTGTTTGTAGCTCGTATACTTTACTCACTGACACCGTCTCAGTAGGTAAAGTGTTTCTTCAACAACGGGCTTTTTACAACACTCACTGATTTCTTTATCAGTGAGTTAAGCTATTTTATGTTCAAATCCTTGTGGGGTAATTGGGGCAAATTCTTGACCCAACATTCTCCCCCTATTTGAATATACAAATAGCTTGGGTGAATAAAGTATTGGTCCTGCTTTTCCAAGAACTTTGGGTTTAGTTCCTGAGGTTCATGTGACTGAGGGTTCAGGGTCCTGATGGTTCAAGGGTTCAGTCACAAGGGGGTTCAGTAACCAGTTCAGTCACCAAGGGTTCAGGTGTACCTGTGGGGTTCAGGTTCCTGAGAGGTTCAGTCAGGAGGGAGTTCATTGACTGATGGGGGTTCAGTGACCTGGGTTCAGGAGGGTCAGTCACTGAAGGGTTCAGGGGGTTTTGTGCTTCAGTGAGTAAGGAGACCTGGTTCAATTATGATACATCAGTGTTCTCCTTTTCTTTTTTTTGTCATACATGTGAGAATTTACAACTCACTTAGGCTATGCCTAAAGACATTTTAATTACTCACTGAGTGAGAGGACCTGGTTCATTTTAGATCCATCAGTGTCCTTCTCTTTTATACAAAGTTACAACATATTCAGTGACAAGTTTTAAACACTTTGGTTTCACATTTTGAGACCAAATTTTGATACATCTAAACTTCCTGAATAGCAAACTTTATATTACCCCCCTTTTTTTTTTTTTTTTTTTGGTTTAGGGATATAGTGTTGGGTTTTATGGGTTCATGTTGTGAAGTATACTGATGATCTTTACTCAGTTGATCACCAATGCTTCAGTCACTACCTGAAGCATAACTACCAACTCCCTGATCAACACTACTGCCTCTAAGCTTCCCACCCTTGTCACACCCTAAAGGATCCTTCAAGGTTGTGATCCCACCCTCTGAGTGACAACAGTTTAGTTTCGTTTGACTCAGTAACCATTACAGCTTCCTGAGTCAAACACTTCCTGAGTACTCTTCACTTCCCTGCTCCCTTTCTGCTCCTCTCTCCCCCTCAAAATTTTGCGTCTCCACGCAACTTTTTGACCTGTGTATCTCAGCCTGATATCATCCCGAAAACATCACATGACTGATGGGGTCAGGGGGTACTGATGGGGTTCCGGGGGGGGGGGGGGTAGGGGATGGGTGGGTGGGGTTTCACTGAGGGTTCAGGAGGGAGTTTACGGTTCAGGCTTTGGTTTTACCCACTGATAGTCACTCACACTTATCAGTTCCTTGAGACCTACTGAAACACATTTTTGTTTCAGATCCCTGATACTCACTTTCAACCCTACTGAAACACATTTTTGTTTCAGTTCCCTTATGAGAAATTTTTCTCATTTTACCACCATTTGTTGGCCTGAGGTTTACCAGTATCCTGAATAACACAACACAACCTGATGTTCAACGGACTGATTTTCATCACCCCTGAAACCATTCAGATTGTAACCCATCACACCTAGATTTTTTACCACAATAGCTGACTTGCTGTTTAGGCTCAGCCCCAAAGTCACAAACTTATCCTTAACACTCCCTGATTAAGGATAACTCAATCATCAACAGACTCTGACTTAACCTTCACACTTACTGATTTGCAAGTTTCACGCCTGAAAGACATTCTTTTTCAGACTTGCAACATCTCAGCCCGAAGACCCCATTAACAATCTCCACTCGAAGAAGCTCAAACTTAAAGCCATCATCACTTAATCTTTATCACTGAGTACAACAACACACAACTTCATTCATTCAGACTTTCACAGCCCATAAATCCAAATTCAAGCCCACACTCCATTCTTATCAGCTACCCTTCCAATCATCGAAGAGTTACAAAAAAAACCACGCATCGTCATAATCAGCTCCTATAAAACTGAACAAACCCACAAACAGATCTGGCCATTTAGATCGAGAGTGAGGGTGATGGTATTTTTTGTTCCGAGTTTTGTTACTCGATTTTAGATCGAGAGTGATGGTCGGTAAAGATTTTGGGTTTTTGATTTTTTTTAGAGATGGTGATTGGATTTGAGGAAGTTTTTTTTTTTTTGTGTTGGACGTGGATAAGATTAGTTTCTGTGCGTGAGATTGTGTTTGGTAGTGAGTTGTTTTTAGATCTGTCGTAGATCCCTTTTTTTTTTTTTTTTGGTGGATCAGTTTTTTTATTTTTTGTGTGTGATGTGGTGGGTTTTGTTGTGTTGTTTTTGTGTTTTGTGTGTGTTTTTGGATAAGATCTGGGTTTTAGATCTGGTTTTTTGTGTGTGGGGGGGGGATAAGATTTTGGTAGGTATGGATAAGATATGTGTGGTGTGTGTGGGTTCAGGGAGGGGTTTGGGTATGTTGGTGTATTTGTCAGTCACCATAAATGTGTCTCTCCCCCTCAAAAATTGCTATATCAGTAGCAGTTTTTGAAGAACACATTTAATATTTTTGAAGATTGTTATCAGCAATCACATGGATCTGGCTCATAAGAATGAACCTTAGGCTCTGGTACCACTTGTTGGTCCATGAAATCTGAGTAAAACAAGAACATATTTATTGATAATAATAAACTGTTACAAGATTACTCAAAACCTATTAGATTACATGATAACATCTTCAGCTTCTTCAAGGGGATAATTCCGGTAAATCATCCCCTATGGGTACAAATTAATCATCCCATTTGACAAATAAACTCTCACTGATTCAGTGAGAGTGATGTTCCTATCAACTAACACACTATGTGTGTATTTGTGTCTATTTAGGAAAATGCATACTAACTCTATTACAACATACAAATATATAAGCTAACTAAACAAGTGCACATGGGTTGGTGGTCCCCATTGACTTTTCTTTATTGAAAAGTCACATCACCTTTCTTTATTGAAAGGCACACCAACACTCCTTTTGATGTACTTTGTCTGACTTCTATCTTTTCTTGTAGAAGTTCGCGCCCATATATCAGTCTGCCTTGTAGAGATAGTATCTTCAGGGTCACTGAGATATTTGTCAAATCTCAGTGATACTGGTGTTGTTTGTAGCTCGTATACTTTACTCACTGACACCGTCTCAGTAGGTAAAGTGTTTCTTCAACAACGGGCTTTTTACAACACTCACTGATTTCTTTATCAGTGAGTTAAGCTATTTTATGTTCAAATCCTTGTGGGGTAATTGGGGCAAATTCTTGACCCAACAGAAGAATACGTAAATATGAATTAGAACTCGAGAGATTTGTATGTAACACGTTTGTATAGTCAACAATGATTCGAACCAAGGCTCGTACGTTTGAAAATGGATTCGAATGGTTAGTAACTGGCCCTTGCTTCCTTTGAATGACTTGGCAGGAAATATAGAAGGCTTGGAGAGAATGTGTGAGTGAGTTTTACATCTGTGAATGGGAGTTATAAGGGTGGATCGTATATATGCATGAATGTATCGATTATATTGTTTAAAAATGAATCAAGTTGAGGTCGATTGGATATTTTGCAGGGATTAGATAAGATATAAAGAATATTCACCCTATTATATAAGGGTTAAGGGGGGGGGAGGGTTTGAGTATGGTTCGGTTATGGGTCAAGTTGCATGAATGTGCATGTCATTTGACATGCCAAAAAGGTCTAAACGACTTATAATGTGACCAATGAATTAGAAATGATTTAAATAAATTTGTGAACTTGTATTCGACTAAGAAACATGTAATGTATAAGTGAAAATTAGTTTGGGTCGAATTGGATGGAATTTGGATGAACTTGAAATAGTGTCGAGTGAGATTTACTTTAGGTCTCGTTTAATAATAAGACGTTCGAATTAGAAAGTGAGATTTGGCATTCTCGATTCTTTGGAATGTGAAGAATTGAGTAATGTAAAATGTAGCATAGGTTTAGTGTCGAAATGAAAAGATGTTGAAGCTAAGTGTTGGTGTATCAACAGAGTGAAAAAGAAATAAGTATAGAACTTGGGTTGGGCTTGAATAGTAACAGGCTCAAGAATGGGCCAGGAATAGTAATAAAGATCCGTTTGGTTTATTATTAGTGTATTGGATTCGTCGTGGTCCGTGTGTGAGCTCGTTCTAATGTATTGTGAATCACGTATCAACGTGTTTAAATTAATGTAATGTAATAAACAAAATTTTCAAATTCCGCCTTGTAAAAATGGTTAATTGAACTGTAATGATAATTAATACTTGATTAATAATTACAAATCACTGGGGAATTTTACAGGTCGCTACAGTACCCACCCGTAAAATAGAATTCCATCCCGGAATTAAAGTCTAAGGTAGTTGTTAAGGTTTCATATGGGAATAAATGTGGGTATTTGCCGCGCATTTGGTCCTCGCGTTCCCATGTATACTCTGGTCCTCGTTTAGAGTTCTATCGAACTTTGACAATGGGAATACGGTTTTGCTTTCGCTGTTTCACCTCTCTGTCCATTATTTCCACTAGTTCCTCTGTGAATACGAGTTTGTCGTCAAGTCGGATTTCTTTCATTGGAATGACAAGAGTTTCATCTAACAAACATTTCTTCAGGTTCGATACGTGAAATGTGTTGTGTACTGTAAAACCCGAAAATCTAAAACGTATTAAAAGACCAAAATGCCCTCATAATTTGAAATTTAATTAAAACATATACAACTCGCAAATAAATCACAAAACATATGAAAACGAAACAAACATGACATGGAATAATTATGAGGCACCATAAAATAATTTTACGAGCTACCAATAATATTTATAAGCGTTACTTAGTCATTTGAACCAAAAACCCAACGAGTTATAATTATGTGGTTCTAAATAAATTGGTCACGTGTAAGTCGTGTTTATGAAACGAGGAAGAAAATGAAACTTGGCATATGTGTTGAGTGTTTGGGCTTATAGGCCGATCCAATCCTCTTTTCCCTCCTCCAAAACCACGACCCAACACCTTTCAGCAGCCCATACTTCATTTTTGATTACCTTATGTACCGGTTATCATCAAAACCATCAAAAGAAACCCTAAACAACAACAACTCTGCTGTCCCTAATTGTGGCTGCTGTCGAGACTCCAAGAGGCCAAAAAGAAGGGTGATTTTGCTCCATTGTTGTGTTAATCATCTTAAGGTATCATATCTTCATTGTCTTAAGTCCTTGTGAATTGATTTGTAGCATCAAAAACCCTAATTCTCTTGTTGTGTACCCTTGCCGATCGATCCAATAGAGGAGAGGAGAAAAGGGCTTTCGTGTGGTGTTTTGATCCATTGAGTTCGTGTTCTTCGTGGTCTACAAGGGTATAGTATCACTTGTTCCATCATTCATTCGCATATATATGTTCTATTCGAATTATAAATCAAAAACTTGTCACATAAAATCATAAAAACCCTAAAAACCCTAAAAACTTAATCTTGGATCGAATGGACTGTTTAGGTTGTGTTTGTTTCGATTTAAATATGTAATGAACTGATATGGATCGACCATAATGTGTTTTGAACTCATCCAAAGTCGTTTGGTATGAATAATAAGTGCATGGATGAATAAAACCCGAAGTAATTACATGTAGTAATAAAAACTGCTTCTGAGGTGAATCTTTAACCGACTTTAACCGGCTGTAACTTGGTCATACGAACATATATTTTCATGTTTCTGGAGTCTAAAACTAATTTCATTGAATTGGCTACCTGGGAAAATTTAGTTTGTAATTTTTAGAGGCCGGGAAGGCTACTTTTTGATTTTTGGGAAATCACATGTCTGATCGGATTTGTAAAGTCTGGAAAAACAGTCCGGGTTTTTCATTTATCATTTTCGAACCATAACGAATTAGGATGCGTCCTTTGAACTGGGTAATCTATAATATGTATACTACTTCCTGGAATTTTTATAGATTTTTATGAATTTTCTTAAAGGGTTCCTAATTGATAACTTTTCGTATAGTAAAATTACTCAGAAATCTGGACGAGTTGGTTTAAGTGAATTTTAATACGTACCTATACTACATAATAAAATCTGGAAAAATTTGATAAAATACTTAAGACATGTGGACATCTCTGGAAATTTTTGGGTATTTTATTACTGAGTTTTTGTATGGTTTATGATTTATAGAAAACCTAACAATTTCGTATATAAAACTGTGCGAAGTTATAAAAGGGTAAAAATTGTAAACTAAAGGGTGTGATGTGTTTATTGTGTAACCTAAAGGGTGTAAATGGATATTTGGCTAAAACCAAAGGTCATGACTTGTAAAATCTGTAACTTGATGATATTTTCATATTATACCCTAAACTTATGCTAATTACCAAATGAACCCTAAATTATGAAAACTACTATATGAACACTAAAACTTTGTAAAAGACATTATGAATCCTAAACTATGAATACGATCATCTGTAATACTTAAAATGGAAAGGTTTGTAATTATGTTCTACCCCTCTAGGTGTGAAGAAGGAGAGGACCTGATCCTTTGCATCTTATTCATTTTGGTTTGTGCTTTGCTTTGGAATAAGGTACAGATATTCTGACCTTCTCTGTAAGGTTTCCTATGATTCTTTTCTGATCTGTTAAATTCTCTGATTTGATACTCTGTTACGATCCCTTGCTATGACACCTTTGCTTCGACCTTTGATCTCTGATTTTGAACCTATGATATGAAGACCTTTTGATATGAGATGGAAATGTTTTAAGTAAAGTATTTTGAAAGGGTTTTTCAAGCATGATATATTGACTTTAAGAAAACTATTTTGAAGTTCGTTTTATGAAAACTAATTGAAAGACCATTTATGAAAACTATTTTTGAATAATTGTTTTTAAATGAACCTTAAGAGAAAACCTTTTGAAAAGTACTTTTGATATTGAACCTTTTGAAGATTTGACCATCAGATACATTGACCCTTTTTGGATATTGACCTGGGATATTTGACCTTCTGATATTTGAACTTCTGATACTTGACCTTCTGATACTTTGACTGGTCTGATTATGAACTTCTGATATTGAACCTTCTGATATGACACCCTGGTTATGATATGAACCTTTGACCTTTGACCTTGACTCTTAGTTTGATACCCGAGCCACTTTTCTGTTACCTAGCCAGGAAGGTAACCTGGCCGTGTCTGTGATGCACCACTGGCATGACTCATGTGTGGGTGAGTGATTCCTCACACCGTCCCCATTCTGATTATGATATGCGCATTACTTTAATTATGATTATATATATGTTTCTGGGGGGCGTATGGATTGCAATCCTAGATCTGATCTGTTTAGTGGATTTAATCTGATATGATATGATTTGTCTGGTGACTGGTGCTGTGTGCAATACACGCCTTTCACATATATCTGGGAGCTAGCTACTCCATTTGAAGAATGAGGACACCCCTCATATTATCTGATTATCTGAGAGGTCTCCCCTCTATATGATTATGAAGATTTATGGTTACGCTGTTATGATATGATATGATCTGTTTCTGGGCTCGTGGTGGATGACTATCCTAAACCTTTACTCTTGTATCTTATTTATATCTCATTCATTATGCTACTTCTGGTTATTTCCGTTTACTTTCATTTCCGTTTATTATATATCTGTTCACTGGGCTTTTTAAGCTCAGCCGCACGTTTTCTTTTCGTGTGCGGCAGGTTTTAGTTTGAAGATGAGTACAAGTGAAGAGACTTTTGGACTTAGAAGACTTGATAGTTTTGGGCCTAGAGATGATTAGAAGTTATCTTATTGTTAGAATTGGGATTCGCCTTGTAACCTGGTTATTTCAGTATTTCCTTTGTAACCCTTGAGAATCTTTGTATTACTTTTGAATGTATGCTTTGTTATATCTGATATGAAACCATTATTGTGATATCTTTACCCTTGTCGGGTTGGGGTGTTACAATTTATGGTATCAGAGAGACAGGCTGCGACTCGTAATACATTTACCCTTGACCTGTGAAGTCTGGACCATTAAGTTTCCACTGTAAGCGCTCATAAGATAACCTTTAAGATTTGCGTTAGGATTTCCCTATAGGAACTTAAGTTTTGACCAGTACGGATTGGGTAGACTATAAGGCTTTTGTTTAAGTACCATTGCTTCCGCATCACTCTGATTCGTGCCTTGCTTTTGGTTAGAGTCTGTTGATATCACTTTTGGAAATCGAAAGCTTACGCTTGCACCACCTAAGATTCCGACTCCGATCTCTGATTCTTTTATTAATCATTTTGATGTCTCTTCGGATATTCTGAGAATCTCCATGACGATGACCTACTTGATACATTCTGTTATTTGCTTTTGATAATATATGAATCTTCTGACCCTATTTGAGTTCGTCTTAAACATCTCTATTCCCATGAGTATAAGAATGCTTTCCTCTCACTTTTGAACGATAAGACTTGCGTTGCCGATATGTTTTCATTGAATAGTTAGCTTTGATTTGTATTCTGATAAAGGATGGGCTGATTGATCATTGACGATTACCCTCCTATGTTTCACTTTCGGTGTTTGAAAACCATTTTGAACTCCCTACCATGATTTACGATTGTTAAACTTTTGCTATCTCTACCTGATTTTGTTCTTCACCTACGACCTAGTTGATAAGCAGTTTGATACTCCTCTGACCATTTCGAAGGTCATTTAACCTTAAGGTGCTTGACACATTCTGTGAATTAATTAACCATGCTGGATATAAATGTATCATCTGATACTACTCTGTCCATTATTACTCCTATGAGAACTCTGGTGAATATTAACCATGGATATAGGAAGTTTATTTCCTCCCTTTGAATAATGAATTCTACCGTCAACTAGTTTCCTTTGATATGACGGTAATTTTGTTTCGATGAGCATGATGATGCTGATAACCGATATTCTATATGCCTCACTTTTTACAGTTATACGATGTTCGTATTACCGATGACTCACAACCTACCTGCCACTTATGTTAATTAGCCAAACAAGAATCCAACACCTTAAATTGTTCGCTTATCTAATTCCACACTTTGATGAACCATGTACTTAACCCTGAGATATGAACTATCCGTCTGGCTTGGCGACCGTACTCATCCTACGAATCCGTTTGCTTTGATATATTCGATTTTGTGGACTTTAAGATATGGATTGGCTGGCCCTCATACGCTGCCAGGGACTACTGTATCTGATTTGTGACCTTTAGTAATATGTTTCATCCCACTTTCGTTATGATAACCTTTAACCGCTCAAATCTGTTAAGCCTAACCTGCTATGGAAACTTCTATCTCGATTTCATTTGATTGTTGATTGCCTTCTGACGCCTATTATCCACTCTTAGAAAACCTTGGCCTTGGAAGTTTTATTATGCAAATTTTCTGGTGTTCTATGATGAAACTCTTGGATTACCTTTCGGTTGAGAAGCAGAATGAAAATTTGAACCAATCCCAGTTGACGGACCATGATGCCATCGAATTTGAGAAATTGGAGGGGATGATGAATTGCGATTTTGTTCACCTCAGTGCTTTCATTTTGAATACCCTGTTAGCTTGTGAAGAAGAAAGAGAAAACTTGGAGTATCAACTATCGTAAACCTAATCGTATCACTACCATGACCACCTTTCAATTCAGCGTATCAATGATTGATTCTATCTTTGTAAACTCCGTACCAGACGACCTCTGTGGATGATTGAAGGACTGAAGAAGCAACCACAAGAACTTCTAAGAAGGGAGATGACAAACTGAGAGTAACCTCCGAGAATTATTTCAGATTTATGCACAAAGAGGAGCATGTAAATCATCTTGTAAAAGGACCCTTATTCTGGAGGAAACAGACTTGATTGGCACCTAGAGATTGTAGCAGACAACACTACCATGCATCTGGCGATGACGGCAGTTTGAGATGGCGAATTTTGAACTATGCTGAAGACCTGTAGGAGACACGCAACCTTAGTTCTCTAGTCATTTTAGTTGTACTAAGATGAATTGAGAGCTGAAGCAGACTCGCCAATGGAGGAATGCACGGTGATCACGTCGGAGATTCACGCTACCGCACCGAAGTGTCCAGAAAAAGTGTCGAAGACTTGAGGAACCAGACTCAAGTATATGATTTTCTTTCCACCCTATGATCGTATGATTAGACAAAAGAGCGACTACTTGGAATTTGAAAAGATTCGAGATCATGAAATTGAATGGATGAAATTTTATAGTAAATGTTTGAACTTGGAAGATTTGATTGTTGTAAAGGATGAAGATATTGAAGATGTGATTCATTTTCCTCTTAGACCACTTAAGTTTCCGTTACCTTTCGATAGAATCTTTTGAATGAGCCTTACCCTATTAGAAATTCCGTTCTGTGTTCGTTATGCATTTGTTTGGACGATGGTTTCGTTATGAGAAGGATGATAAATTGTGGAAGACCTAGCGTCTCGTCGACGAGTTTCATTTTGAGGTGTACGCATTTCGTTACGCTATTTGTACGTTCAAATTCCTCCGATTTAGAATCCGTAGTGATGTTTATTCTGGACCAACCTGAGGAGATAGAAAGACTGATAGGTGGTTAAGATAAGTAGTTCTATTCGCGACTTGAGATAAAGTATGACCATCATGATGGTATACTCATATGATGCTGGTATTATGACGGTTCGCGAACGTGATAATACTTACGTCATATGACGTACCCTCATTGTGTTCATAGGATATTTCGAGGAGTACTTTAGAAACCTTAGAATTTTGATTAGAGATGTGAGAATTTTCGCATTTGTAAGATTTAGGTTCGTTCCACCTATACGCTTAATCTGTTTCGCCGTTATACGACTTGATACGTTTGGATTCTCGGTACGCGGTTGTTGACCTTTGTAATTCCGATAAGAATCTTAAGTTCTGCTATAAGTTTCTTCCATTTGATATCACCTATGATTTATGTTCTGTACGATCTCATCTGATTTGTCTAATCGAATGCTATGGACGGCATATCCGTCACAATCTTGCGTATCCGTGTATCTCTTCTGAGAGAATATGATAACCATTCGTCATGTTTGAATATGATCCTTGCAAATCTGAATTCCGTATGAGATGTCATTTCTGGGAACTGAAGTTACTTTTGAATCAGCAATGAAGAGTCATAAGGAACAAGTCTCTTACATTTCCGTTCGCTGTCCGTTGTGTCTTCTGTTTCGTTTCATCTCCATTCGCAAAGATTCTTTGGAAGAACCACCCAGAGCGGGAAGCTACCTGGGAAACCGAGGAATTAATACGGGCTAGTTATCAGCATTCTGATCTAGTACGTTCTTATTTTGTTTTCGATCCTTTCACTTCTGATTCTTTGCAAATTTCGAGGACGAAATTTTTCTGTTAGAGGGGAAGAGTTGTAAAACCCGAAAATCTAAAACGTATTAAAAGACCAAAATGCCCTCATAATTTGAAATTTAATTAAAACATATACAACTCGCAAATAAATCACAAAACATATGAAAACGAAACAAACATGACATGGAATAATTATGAGGCACCATAAAATAATTTTACGAGCTACCAATAATATTTATAAGCGTTACTTAGTCATTTGAACCAAAAACCCAACGAGTTATAATTATGTGGTTCTAAATAAATTGGTCACGTGTAAGTCGTGTTTATGAAACGAGGAAGAAAATGAAACTTGGCATATGTGTTGAGTGTTTGGGCTTATAGGCCGATCCAATCCTCTTTTCCCTCCTCCAAAACCACGACCCAACACCTTTCAGCAGCCCATACTTCATTTTTGATTACCTTATGTACCGGTTATCATCAAAACCATCAAAAGAAACCCTAAACAACAACAACTCTGCTGTCCCTAATTGTGGCTGCTGTCGAGACTCCAAGAGGCCAAAAAGAAGGGTGATTTTGCTCCATTGTTGTGTTAATCATCTTAAGGTATCATATCTTCATTGTCTTAAGTCCTTGTGAATTGATTTGTAGCATCAAAAACCCTAATCCTCTTGTTGTGTACCCTTGCCGATCGATCCAATAGAGGAGAGGAGAAAAGGGCTTTCGTGTGGTGTTTTGATCCATTGAGTTCGTGTTCTTCGTGGTCTACAAGGGTATAGTATCACTTGTTCCATCATTCATTCGCATATATATGTTCTATTCGAATTATAAATCAAAAACTTGTCACATAAAATCATAAAAACCCTAAAAACCCTAAAAACTTAATCTTGGATCGAATGGACTGTTTAGGTTGTGTTTGTTTCGATTTAAATATGTAATGAACTGATATGGATCGACCATAATGTGTTTTGAACTCATCCAAAGTCGTTTGGTATGAATAATAAGTGCATGGATGAATAAAACCCGAAGTAATTACATGTAGTAATAAAAACTGCTTCTGAGGTGAATCTTTAACCGACTTTAACCGGCTGTAACTTGGTCATACGAACATATATTTTCATGTTTCTGGAGTCTAAAACTAATTTCATTGAATTGGCTACCTGGGAAAATTTAGTTTGTAATTTTTAGAGGCCGGGAAGGCTACTTTTTGATTTTTGGGAAATCACATGTCTGATCGGATTTGTAAAGTCTGGAAAAACAGTCCGGGTTTTTCATTTATCATTTTCGAACCATAACGAATTAGGATGCGTCCTTTGAACTGGGTAATCTATAATATGTATACTACTTCCTGGAATTTTTATAGATTTTTATGAATTTTCTTAAAGGGTTCCTAATTGATAACTTTTCGTATAGTAAAATTACTCAGAAATCTGGACGAGTTGGTTTAAGTGAATTTTAATACGTACCTATACTACATAATAAAATCTGGAAAAATTTGATAAAATACTTAAGACATGTGGACATCTCTGGAAATTTTTGGGTATTTTATTACTGAGTTTTTGTATGGTTTATGATTTATAGAAAACCTAACAATTTCGTATATAAAACTGTGCGAAGTTATAAAAGGGTAAAAATTGTAAACTAAAGGGTGTGATGTGTTTATTGTGTAACCTAAAGGGTGTAAATGGATATTTGGCTAAAACCAAAGGTCATGACTTGTAAAATCTGTAACTTGATGATATTTTCATATTATACCCTAAACTTATGCTAATTACCAAATGAACCCTAAATTATGAAAACTACTATATGAACACTAAAACTTTGTAAAAGACATTATGAATCCTAAACTATGAATACGATCATCTGTAATACTTAAAATGGAAAGGTTTGTAATTATGTTCTACCCCTCTAGGTGTGAAGAAGGAGAGGACCTGATCCTTTGCATCTTATTCATTTTGGTTTGTGCTTTGCTTTGGAATAAGGTACAGATATTCTGACCTTCTCTGTAAGGTTTCCTATGATTCTTTTCTGATCTGTTAAATTCTCTGATTTGATACTCTGTTACGATCCCTTGCTATGACACCTTTGCTTCGACCTTTGATCTCTGATTTTGAACCTATGATATGAAGACCTTTTGATATGAGATGGAAATGTTTTAAGTAAAGTATTTTGAAAGGGTTTTTCAAGCATGATATATTGACTTTAAGAAAACTATTTTGAAGTTCGTTTTATGAAAACTAATTGAAAGACCATTTATGAAAACTATTTTTGAATAATTGTTTTTAAATGAACCTTAAGAGAAAACCTTTTGAAAAGTACTTTTGATATTGAACCTTTTGAAGATTTGACCATCAGATACATTGACCCTTTTTGGATATTGACCTGGGATATTTGACCTTCTGATATTTGAACTTCTGATACTTGACCTTCTGATACTTTGACTGGTCTGATTATGAACTTCTGATATTGAACCTTCTGATATGACACCCTGGTTATGATATGAACCTTTGACCTTTGACCTTGACTCTTAGTTTGATACCCGAGCCACTTTTCTGTTACCTAGCCAGGAAGGTAACCTGGCCGTGTCTGTGATGCACCACTGGCATGACTCATGTGTGGGTGAGTGATTCCTCACACCGTCCCCATTCTGATTATGATATGCGCATTACTTTAATTATGATTATATATATGTTTCTGGGGGGCGTATGGATTGCAATCCTAGATCTGATCTGTTTAGTGGATTTAATCTGATATGATATGATTTGTCTGGTGACTGGTGCTGTGTGCAATACACGCCTTTCACATATATCTGGGAGCTAGCTACTCCATTTGAAGAATGAGGACACCCCTCATATTATCTGATTATCTGAGAGGTCTCCCCTCTATATGATTATGAAGATTTATGGTTACGCTGTTATGATATGATATGATCTGTTTCTGGGCTCGTGGTGGATGACTATCCTAAACCTTTACGCTTGTATCTTGTTTATATCTCATTTATTATGCTACTTCTGGTTATTTCCGTTTACTTTCATTTCCGTTTATTATATATCTGTTCACTGGGCTTTTTAAGCTCAGCCGCACGTTTTCTTTTCGTGTGCGGCAGGTTTTAGTTTGAAGATGAGTACAAGTGAAGAGACTTTTGGACTTAGAAGACTTGATAGTTTTGGGCCTAGAGATGATTAGAAGTTATCTTATTGTTAGAATTGGGATTCGCCTTGTAACCTGGTTATTTCAGTATTTCCTTTGTAACCCTTGAGAATCTTTGTATTACTTTTGAATGTATGCTTTGTTATATCTGATATGAAACCATTATTGTGATATCTTTGCCCTTGTCGGGTTGGGGTGTTACATGTACTCTACTGAGTTCCTCTGGGAGCTCGAGTTTATAAGCAACTGGACGAATTCTCTCAAGGATTTTGAACGGTCCAATGTACCTTGGATTCAACTTTCCACGCTTTCCAAAGCGTACCATCCCTTTCCATGGGGAAACTTTCAACATAACCTTGTCTCCAACTTGAAATTCCATGGGTTTCCGTCGTACATCAACGTAGCTCTTTTGTCTGTCACGAGCGGCTTGTAGTCGTTGTCTAACCTTAAAAATCTTTTCCGTTGTATCGTGGATCAGTTCTGTTCCTGTGAGTTGTATGTCTCCTACTTCAGCCCAACAAACAGGCGATTTGCACTTTCGACTGTCAAGTGCCTCAAACAGTGCCGCCTTGATGCTGGCATGGTAAATGTTGTTGTAGGAAAATTTAGCTAATGGCAAGTGTTTATCCCAACCTTTTCCGAAGTCTATCACACATGCCCGAAGCATGTATTCCAAGGTTTGGATTATTCTTTCACTCTGCCCATCAGTCTGAGAGTGGTAAGAGGTGCTCATATCTAAACGTGTACCGAGAGAGCTTTATGTAGAGACTGCCAAAATCTAGAAGTAAATCGGCTATCTCTCTGAGATAATGGAGATCGGAACTCCATGTCGAGTAACTATTTCCTTTAGATAAAATTGTGCGAGAGTGCTCATCTCGTCAGTTTTCTTGATTAGTAGGAAATGAGCGGACTTGGTGAGGCAATCAATGATGACCCAGATGGTGTCCAATCCAATTGACTTCCTTGGTAACTTAGTGATGAAATCCATAGTAATCCTTTCCCATTTCCGTACTGGCAGTTCAGATTGTACAAGTAATCTAGACGGCATTTGACTTTCCGCGTTCACTCTTGAACAAGTCAAACATTTCCCTTTCATGTTTGGCAACCAATAGATCTTCTTGAGATCCTAATACATCTTGTCAGAACCCGGGTGAATGGAGTGTATTGGATTCATCGTGGTCCGTGTGTGAGCTCGTTCCAATGTATCGTGAATCACGTATCGACATGTTTGAATTAATGTAATGTAATAAACAAAATTTTCAAATTTCGCTTGTAAAAATGGTTAATTGAACTGTAATGATAATTAATACTTTATTAATAATTACAGATCACTGGGGAATTTTACAGGTTGCTACACACGAACCTTTTCAAGTTTCATAAATCTATTGTTAAACCTCCCATAGTGGATGTTCTAAGTCTTATGTAGGTGTTTCAAGTTTTAAGCAAGATGTTAAGGGGGTTTTGTATTAACTTATTAGCTTATTAAGAAGGAAAACGAGGGGCTATAAAGTGTTTGCTTAGCTTAGACTTCTCAAATTACATATGGTTTGTTGATAAGCTCCTTTATATGGCTTATGGAGGTTTACAAGCTCTTTATTAATTGTATATGTTAGGAAAGTGACTAGAACTTTAGGGGTTAATTGATAAATTTGGTAATTTATATGACTTCTCCTACAAGTTTGTTTGGAATTTGGAAACTAATCTATAATTGTTAGTTTTGCCTATAAATAGGGATCATTGGCATTAGAATTATTTGTACCTTTTGAATAATAGTTTGGTACCTTTTGAATTTGGGTTTGGTACCTTTAGAATTTGTGTTGGGTACCTTTAGAATTAGAATTTAGTACACTACAACAAAAGGGAGGACGGGCGACTAGAGTTTTTGCGGGGACGCTTCTGTCCCCGCGGAAAGTCGCTAAATGACAAAAAATGTGCTGAGCTGGCAAAAAGTCTCGCTGACCCTTTGCAAAATTTTCAACGCGTATTTTTCGCGGGAACACGTCCCCGCCAAAAATGCTTCACATATTTATCCAAATTTGACAAAACTTTGGAGTGCTTAATTGTTCGCGCTTTTTTTTCCCGCTCTACCTTTCTACGGGGACGTGTCCCCGCAGAAAGAGAATATGCATATTTTTTGTTTTTGACGGGGACCTGTCCCCACCGAAAACGTTAAACATTTTGGCTCCAAAAAGGTAAGTTTATGACGCCAAAATTAGTGGCTTTTTTGCGGGGACACGTCCCGCCGAAAGTATTTCCCGCCAAATTTCCCTTTTACCCCGCCAATTTTTTACTTATATATATCGTATAATGAAATTATCACAAAACACGAAAATTCTCACAAAAAACACACATAACAATGGATGGTTTAACGCCGGAACAGGAATGGTCAAAGGCTTTATCACACGAGCTCCTGTATAATGAAATTATACTTCATTGGGGCTGGGAAATTTTTGATGAATATGGTTCTTATGCGAACTGTGCACCGTGGCAGAGAGACAAGATTCTGGAATGGTTGAGGAGAAAGCCGTACTATAGAGAGTATTTGGAAGAGCTAGATGCTGCTGAAGCTCAACGTGCTGCTGAAGCTCAAGCTGCTGCTGTTGGAGGTGACGATGAAGCTGAAAGCACGTTGGACCTCGACACCGAAGTAATATGGAAAATATAGTAACAAATCCTGAAGCTACGTTTGCACATTTGAAGGAAATGAGAGCAAGGAAGGGAAAAGATGGTGCGAGTTCCAGCAAAGCGGGAAGTAGCCGCAAAACAAATAAACGGGTTGTTTCGTTTGTTCTGTTTCGTTTGGTTGTCGAGTTGTTTAGTTTGAGTTGTTTCGTTTGGTTGTCGAGTTGTTTAGTTTGAGTTGTTTCGTTTGGTTGTCGAGTTTTTCGTTTGATCTGTTTCGTTTGCTTGTCAAGTTATTTCGTTTGATTCTGTATGAAATGTATGTGGTTGAGAACTCTTGTGTGTTTGTCTTCGTGTTTGTTAGTTGTGATATTGTTCCCTCAGTTCCATTCTTTGTGCATATGTAATTTAAAACATATGTATTACTCCAACATTAAAGCGTACAAATTAAAAATATAAAGCACGTTCGACATCAGTTTTCACACACACAACTTATTAAAACAACATATTAAACAAATAAACAAACAAACAACAATAACACAACAAAAACCAGACAACAACAACAACACAATAACAGCAACAACAACAACAAAACAACAACAACAAACAACCACAACATACATACGAGATTTCCCATATCACCCAGCATGTCATTATAAAGGTCGTGAAATAAGGCAGCTGAGTCAATTGTGTGTTTGTTTGGATGCATATACACTTCTAGCATTTTATTGAGTACCATTATCTGGTGATTCAGTTTGATGCAGTTTGAGCACTCTGTATTTCCAGGACTAGATGTTGAAGGTCCTGCAGTGTAACGAGTTGGAGTTATGGATGACCAGATCTACACACACTCCTTGTGTTAGATGTGATACTTTGAATTATACGTAGTCTAGCAAGCGGAATTTACCAGCTAGTATTCAGAAGATTTGTTTGTTTGTGTTTTGTATGATTTAAGTAAAAGTGAATGAACAAGAAACAATATACTTCAACAACGATTCAATATTATTAGAATAATAATACGAGTACTCTCAACTAGTACTAGGGTTTACAACCTTGAATCTTAGCAACAATACGTTTCTCTATATATTTCAAACATCAACCTAAGGAAATCCTTTTATAGACCAAGGATCCCTTCACAAGATAACTATCAACTAAACATAGAAGATATCTACCAAAATCTATTCCATAATTATCTACTTACACGTTTACAAAAATAATAATAAGCAGTACTAACATTTCCTATCAACCGTACCAACTGCTTATGTCTTCAGTCTTTTCTCAGCAGTACTAACTTCTTCTTCTAGCCGTACTAACTGCTTATGCTTAATTCCTAACAATCCTCCCCTAAACTTATGATTTCTTCCCAAATCACTAAGTTTCTGAATTAAGCTTCTTCTTATCAAAAATTATTCGAAACACCTATCAAAGTCTTTTGCTTCCAGCTTGTACCTGTTCTGCAAGGTTCCATATCTTTGTAACTAACACATCTGCCATCTCAGATTCTCTTTCAACCTTGAGTTTTATTGATCTCAGTGTCATCAAAATTGTTGGTCTAAGTGGATATTCTTTTTCTACCATCATATAAATTTCAATACCATCCTTAGTAGAAATTCTATGTACTCCACATGTATCAAAAAGTTCCAAAAGACATCTTTGACTTGTGCTTGAAATCTCCACATTGATTCTCCACCATCAGGTTCATATATCCTCTTCAGCTGTACCCATAGCTCTTTATCTTTATCTTCAATAGGATCTTGAACTCTGAATTTTTCTTTTACTAAGCTCCATAGTTGATTAAGATCTTCTCTATCAAAGCCTCTGAGTAAATCTTCAAACAACTTGTATCTCTCAGAAATATCACCCATCCTGATGATCTTCCATCCTTTCATCTATGAAAACTTCCCAACCAATGATAGGATACTTAACTCCTAAAGGTTTAATATATGAAGATTCTGGAACAATCATTATCATACTCTTGATTTTCTCTTTAGTTAGTTCTTCTTCTCCAGATTTCAATTTCTTTGCAGCATCAGATTCCAAAATCTCAGGTTCTCTCTTCTTCTTCCTTGAGAAATCCTTTGGGTCTTCCTTTGGAGTATTAAGACTTGCATAAATCTTAAAGAATTCCCTTTCAATCACAGCATCTGATCTTCCCTTGAAGTCACTCATGTTGTAATTTGCTTGGTTCTTCAAATAATGCTTCATGAAAGTGATATTTTCCCTCCTGGTAGGCAACTTTATCTTGAAACCTGATTTTTGCCTTTCTCTGATCCTGTGCATTAAGTCATTCCATGTAGCTTCTCTGTTTCTATTCAAAATGAATTCCTTAAGCTTTTCTGACTTCTCTTCTGCATCTAGTTTCTGATCATTTAAAAGTATCACAGCATGAGCCTTTATAATAGGTTCAGAATCCAGCAAGTATTGTAATTGCTCATTGAATTCTTATTGATTAAAATCTTCAGTCCTTGTTCTGTCCATGAATCCAGCAATGTTCCTTTCTTCTTCAGCAGCCATTTCCCTTGCTACTTCTGCATCTTGAGCTATCTGTGCTTCTCTAGCTTGTTCATCAGCCAACTCTTTTTCTTGCAGATTCCTTGCTACCTCTGCATCAAAATCTATCTGCTCTTGAGTTTTTGGTTTTAACCTCTTGAGTCTTTCCAATTCTTGAACAGCTTCTTCTTTTGCTTGTGTCATAGGCTTTTTGCCTTTATCTGCTCCTTTTCTTTGATAAACTATCTCAGCTGTAGTGTCACCAGTTGGAACTGCTTCATGCTCTGTCTCGGCAGTTGGAACTGCTTCAACAGTTTGAACTGTTTCATGTATTTCAGCAGTCTCTTCAATACCCATGTCAACATTACCAGTATCCATGTTAGTCTGATCTGTTTCTCTTTCATCTTGCCTCCCTGAGAACTTGATCCACCCATGTCTTTACCAAATTTCCTCCCTTGTTTGGAAGAATTTCCACCAGCATCATCATCAGTGTCATCTAAGTCATCACTTGAAGATTCATCCTCCAATACCATTCTTGCCCTCTTATTCTTTAACTGTTCTTCTACCTTTGTTACCCTGAGAGAAAGTTTTGTGTAGACCTTTGCAAAGTTGGTCTTGTGAGATTTGAGTTCATCCTTGGTTGTCTTTAGCTCTTTCTCCAAGGTTTCAACTTTCTCAGTTAACTTGGTACATAAGTCCATCAATTCAGTTTGTGAAGATCTACCCTCATCACTTCTAGCTGTGTGACCTGCTAGGAGAGGTGAATCATGGGGCAAGGAGGTGGTAGCCACTCTAGTAGAACTAGGTGTGGGCCTTCTCCTATATGTGGTGGCTTCTGTTGGTGGTTGAGTAATCTCAGGTTCTTGAGTGGATGTGTGATGGGGATCAGTTGGAACTGCTGACCCTTCACCCAACTCAGTTTGAAGCATTTGAGGAAACAAAAGAACTGCTTCCCCAGAAAACAATCTACTTGCCATAGCCATGTTTTGAAAAACTTTAGGTTGCAGGCTAGGAGTAGGAAAAGTTCTTGTATGTTTCTTTAGCAAATTCTTTTTCTTATTCAAAAGCATTTGAATGAATCTTGGATACATAAGAAACTTTGTTTTGCTATGAACATTTGATGCCATACCCTCAAAAATAAGTTTTGAGAAATTATAAACCCTGTTTGTAGAAAGACATATGAGAGCAATAGCAATATTGCTACTGAACTGCTCCCAAGCAGTCTTTTTAGGACTTAAACAATGTAGAAGGGTATGTATCAAAAATCTCCATTGAGGTGAGAAACATCCTTTTTGAAAAGTTAGTATATGTTCGGATGTATCATACCCCATGTTTTCAAGTGCTTCCCAAATTTCAGTATTTAGCATAGTGTTAATACCATCTGAGTCTTCTAATTTAAGATGTCTCCTAATTATTGACTCGGTAACAACAAACTTAACACCATCTACATCAGAATGAATTTCTAAGTCTCCGTCATCACTTGTCAAGACAGATGAATTCCGCCAGAACTGTGTGATGTACGAGACATAAAGAGTCGGAGAGACGGTTAGAGCATACCTTATGTACGAGTGATTGAGAAAATCCACAATTTCATAAAATTTTGGTCCATCTCCCTTCTTTGTTTTCTCCAAAAACGCAACTTGATTGTGATGCTCAATAAATTTCAAATCTTCCATTGATAATAATGAAAAGTGAAAGATTATTTGAATAAGATGATCGTATTGAGTGGAATGAGGTTTTATGTAGCCAATTGGGTTTTATAGATACTGTTTAGGGTTTTGTGAATTTTGTGTATGAGATAATTATCTTTGGAAAGTGAATAAATTAAGTTATGGTAAAAAGATAAGTATCTTCGAGAAAATCCCTATAAGTATGCATAAAATAATGGTTTTACCCCAACGGCTATAAAAATTAATTACTGACAAATTTTTACAACGGCTTGTGAACCGTACCAATTTTGTATGAACCGTACAAACTGCTGGTAAAAATTTTGAGCCGTATGAACTTATTGAAAATATTTAAAATACTGTAGCTCAAGTATAGTTTTTAGCAAACTATCAGCTATCAACGGATTTGATATGTCTTTACCAATAGCCGTTTGCTTTGGACTAGCCAGCTCTTCACAATTAGATATGGTGAGCTGATCACCATACAATTTTTGGTAAATTGTCAACCATCAACGGATTTGAGAAGTCTTTACCAGATACCTTTTGCTCTGGACTAGTTGGTTCTTATGTGGGTTAGACATGGTGAACCAATTACCATTTGTTGTGTGTACAGATCACACACTTAGCTCCAAATCACCATACAGTCCAAAACATATAGCATTGTATTATCCATTGAGCTCCTCATTTATTCCTGCAAGTGTTAGTCCAATAACAAAGAAACAAGCCACAAATAACTTGTCTCACAATATATAATCATATGACTAACATTGCACTCAGAAAGAAAAATTAATTTCCTTGTGGAACCCAAGCCATCACAGACTTAGGCTTTCCTCTAGCATCAACATAATTCATTCTTTTTAACACAATCTTAGCACCATTGGGTTTAATTGGTCTCCATACCCAACATGCTGTTGAATTCACTCCAGTACCCATATTTCCCTTAGCAGTGTTGTTATTAACACCAGTACCAACAACTCTGCTGGCAGTTTGAACTGCTGGCTTTGTAGTTGACACCTTAGGTTTCCAAACTTGGTTTTTCACTACTGCTTTGTGAAGAATAGGTCTATAGACAGTTTTTGATGCTTGTTTGAAAGGTGATTTTGCACCTTGAACTATTGGCCTTGGGTGAATTGGTCTCATAGGTCTGACAGTCTGAACTGCTGGTCTAGCAGTTTGGAGAGGTCTAAGGCCAGACTTTAAGAGAACTGATCTGGGTATCATCTTGTCATTCCTAGGAAGAGATTGAGGTCTTTCTAGGCTCATCCTATTATTTGAATACCCTCTTACCCACTTATCACAAAAGGCTGCAAGATGGTCAAAACTACCACAAGAGTAACAAGCTTTCCTATAACAGACAAAATCATCACCTAGTTGGTGAAATTTGAGGTCATTCCAATTCCTTTGGTTACCTCTGGGCTTGTGTGTGGTTCTATACATTTTTACATACCTAACTGTTGGTTTAAAAGATTTAGCATTTGATCTAGGCCTAACAGTCTCAGGTTTGACCATCTTTGGAACATTTGGTTCCACTATCTTACCACTAACAGGCTTCACCACAGCCTGATCATCCTCATCATCAGAAGTCCAGTCTTCTATGATGGGAGCATCTGAGTTCTTTGCTGAGGACACCTTATCCTCAGAAAGTGAAGTACCACTTACATTCTCATTCACAGGTTTGTCTGCTATGTATTCCTTAGGTTGAGGACCATAGGTACGCTCAGGGAATTGAAATTCAGGAAGTCCTGTGTGTTCTAGGTTAATGCCTGGGGTGTAGGAATTCCTATATAGGGAGGTGGAACTGTCTTGTACCCTAGGCCTGACTTAGCTTTGTTTAGGATCTGAGTTTCAATTATCTTTTGAACACCTTTTGATGTATTCTAATGTGTCTACACTCATCTGAATGTTCTCCTTAGCTTTCTTAACCTGATCTAACTCATGTTTTAGCACAGTTATTTCATTCTCTCTAAGCATTAAGTCTCTTTTAACTATGATCATGTCATCAGCAAACTTAGACTCATTACTTTGATAATGAACAATATGTTCTTCTAACACAGCTAAAGCCCTCTTATGATTTGCTAGATTAAAACTGGTTTCGGTTAGCTCTATTCTTTGTGCATCATATCTTTTCTTAAGAGTTTCTAGTTCTTTTAAATTTTCACAAGATTTAGAACACTTAGAAACTTGTACCTCAGAGTCTGAAAGTGCCATGAGAGCAATCTCTGTAGATGCTTCTGCTTCCTCATCTGCAATGTAACTCCAGTCAAACCCTAAGCCATCAATGGCAACCATGGCTTTTGAGCTTGAATCAGTAACCTCCACAACCCTTGACTTGCTTCCAAAGCTTCTAATCTTTCCATCTAGTTGTCTTGGCTGTCTACACTCTCTTGAATAATGACCTTTCTTGTGGCAATTAAAGCACTCAATCTTGGACTTGTCATACCCTGCAACATCATTGCTGTTGATGACAATCTTCTTGCCAGTCTTCTTCAAAAATCTCTTAGCCCTCATGCTAAGAAGAGAGAGCTGCCACTTGATATCCATCTCCTCTAAGTCATCTTCATCTATCTCTTAAAGATCTCCATGACTCAACATAGAACCATTATGCTGAGTAATCAAATAGGTACAATAAACCTCTTCATTCAAAAGTCCACTAGTACTGCTTGTGGTGATAGCAGTACCAATGTTTGAACTGCCAGAACCAACTGCTCCAGCAACTTGCACTTCATCTTCTTGGCTTGAAGTAATGGGAGTTGATACAAAAGCCATGTTTCCCGAACTTGAACTTGATCCAGCAGACTTCTTCACTTCATGTTCAATAATCTTAAAGTTGCTGTAAAGGTCCATCAGACTCATTATGTCTATGTCTGGTTTATTCTTCCAGACAACTACATGCATAGCCCATTCTGAAGGTAGACTTCTTAGGAACTTTGAGTTGAGATCTTCCTGAGGCATCTCAATTCCTAGTACAGCAAGTTGACTCACCAGTTTTTGAAGTCTATTAAACATGTGATCCAAAGACTCATTATGTGTAGCAGAAAAGTTCTCAAATTGTTGCTTAAGAAGAGTCTTTTGAGTTTTCTTGGTGGCTTCATTCCCACCATATCTTGCAACTATGGCTTCAAAAAGAGTCTTAGCACACTTAAACTTGCTAAAAGTCAGCAATTGATCATTGGGAATTGACATCAGCAGCAAACTTCTTGCTTTCACATCATTCTTATGCCTTGCCTTCTCTTCAATGGTTGTTGGCTTTGTTTGCAGCTTAGTCTCAGTTACACCTTCAACAACAGTTGTAGTTGTTACAAGTTTAAAGGAGTTTCCATCTTCAATGATCTCCCAAAGTGCATAATCCTGCACTTGAAAGAACTGTTCAATTCTTAATCTCCACATGTCGAACTCATTAGGTTTGAGCATAGGAAGCTTAGCAGCAACGTTGGTTGTCTGAGGTGTCTCCATGTCCATCTTACTTTTTCTTGGATCTTCTAAACCAAAGTATCAGTAACCTGTCTCTGATACCACTTGACCGGATCTACACACACTCCTTTGTGTTAGATGTGATACTTTGAATTATACGTAGTCTAGCAAGCGGAATTTACCAGCTAGTATTCAGAAGATTTGTTTGTTTGTGTTTTGTATGATTTAAGTAAAAGTGAATGAACAAGAAACAATATACTTCAACAACGATTCAATATTATTAGAATAATAATACGAGTACTCTCAACTAGTACTAGGGTTTACAACCTTGAATCTTAGCAACAATACGTTTCTCTATATATTTCAAACATCAACCTAAGGAAATCCTTTTATAGACCAAGGATCCCTTCACAAGATAACTATCAACTAAACATAGAAGATATCTACCAAAATCTATTCCATATTTATCTACTTACACGTTTACAAAAATAATAATAAGCAGTACTAACATTTCCTATCAACCGTACCAACTGCTTATGTCTTCAGTCTTTTCTTAGCAGTACTAACTTCTTCTTCTAGCCGTACTAACTTCTTATGCTTAATTCCTAACAATGGATGGTCCTGTGGAATGAGTTGGAGGCACTGAAGCTCCAAGAGAACCGGTCATTTTGGCTCCATAAAAAAATCGCAACCAAACTCCTTTGTCCCACCCTGTTAAAGAGTAAAAACTATTATTTTTAACAACTAACCAAATTATTTATATAACACACAAAAAGTATGTAATTGTTCACCTTTGATAAAGGACACGCATAATATTGTTTACCACGGGAGTAAGGTTTATGCGATTCTCGCAGAATTACGTCTCCTCGTTTACTAGGACAAGCAAAAGCTTCAAATTCCGCCATCTTCACCATGATAACAGTGTGTGTTTGTGGTTGTGAGGTTAAGTGGTTTTGAGTATAAGAGGTTGTGAAGTTGTATGGATAAGATGTTAGTATATAAGAGCAGATCTTGGTGGGAAATTTTTGGCGCAAGTATTTTGGTAGAAAAGTTTTGGTGGGAAATTTTTGGTGGGAGATTTTGGTGGGAAGTGTTTTGTTGACAGATGGAAGGATATTATCTAGGGTTTCTTGTGTACATCTCGTGTATAACCATAACATCTCGGCTCGTTCGTTAAACATCTCGTGTATAACCATAACATCTCGGCTCATTCGTTAAACATCTCGTGTAGAACCATAACATCTCAGCTCGTTCGTTAAACATCTCGTGTATAACCATAACATCTCGGCTCATTCGTTAACCATCTCGTGTATAACCATAACATCTCGGCTCATTCGTTAAACATCTCGTGTATAACCATATCATCTCGGCTCGTTCGTTAAACATCTCGTGTATAACCATAACATCTCGGCTCGTTCGTTAAACATCTCGTGTATAACCATAACATCTCGGCTCATTCGTTAAACATCTCGTGTATAACCATAACATCTCGGCTCATTCGTTAAACATCTCGTGTATAACCATATCATCTCGGCTTGTTCATTAAACATCTCGTGTATAACCATAACATCTCGGCCCATTCGTTAAACATCTCGTATATAACCATAACATCTTGGCTCATTCGTTAAACATCTCGTGTATAACCATATCATCTCGGCTCGTTCATTAAACATCTCGTGTATAACCATAACATCTTGGCCCATTCGTTAAACATCTCGTGTATAACCATAACATCTCGGCTCGTTTGTTAAACATCTCGTGTATAACCATATCATCTCGGCTCATTCGTTAAACATCTCGTGTATAACCATAACATCTACGCCCATTCGTTAAACATCTTGTGTATAACCATAACATCTCGGCTCATTCGTTAAACATCTCGTGTATAACCATAACATCTCGGCTCATTCGTTAAACATCTCATGTATAACCATATCATCTCGGCTCATTCGTTAAACATCTCGTGTATAACCATAACATCTCGGCCCATTCGTTAAACATCTTGTGTATAACCATAACATCTCGGCTCATTCGTTAAACATCTCGTGTATAACCATAACATCTCGGCCCATTCCTTAAACATCTCGTGTATAACCATAACATATCGGCTCATTCGTTAAACATCTCGTGTATAACCATATCATCTCGGCTCGTTAGTTAAACATCTCGTGTATAACCATAACATCTCGGCCCATTCGTTAAACATCTCGTGTATAACCATAACATCTCGGCTCGTTCGTTAAACATCTCGTGTATAACCATATCATCTCGGCTCGTTCGTTAAACATCTCGTGTATAACCATAACATCTCGGCCCATTCGTTAAACATCTCGTGTATAACCATAACATCTCGGCTCATTCGTTAAACATCTCGTATATAACCATAACATCTCGGCTCATTCGTTAAACATCTCGTGTATAACCATATCATATCGGCTCGTTCGTTAACATCTCGTGTATAACCATAACATTTCGGCCCATTCGTTAAACATCTCGTGTATAACCATAACATCTCGGCTCATTCATTTTAAAAGTTTTAGTTAAATTTAAAAGAATTGATTTTAGTTAAATTTAAAAGAATTAATATTCATTTTAAAAGTTTTAAATTAATTAAAGATAATTTACAAAATATTTAAAAATAATTTTAAATGATTTAAATTAAGTATAAATGATTTAATTTTATTAGGTAAAAGTGATGTAAATAATTTTAAAAAGTTTTAAATTAATAAAATATGATTTAGAAAAATTTTAGTTAAATTTAAAAGAATTAATATTCATTTTAAAAGTTTTAAATTAATTAAAGATAATTTACAAAATAATTTACAAAATACTTTCAGCGGGGACATGTCCCCGCAGAAAGTTTTCACCAAAAAAATTAAGTTTCCCTCGTAGCATTTACTTTATCCCGCCAAAGGCTTTGGCGAATAATTTCTACTTTCAACGGGGACGTGTCCTCGCAAAAAAGTATTATTAAAATAAGTATTTATCTTCTGCGGGGACATGTCCCCGCAGAAAGTAATAGCTAAAACCTACTCCATATTATCAGATCTAAACACTTAGCGGAAAAAAAAAACAAAAAAATAAAAAAAAAAACAAAAAAAAAACACTCATCTCTCTTCTGCTTCTACTTCGATCTGATTCTCCACCACAACAGCACCATCTCCACCACCACCACAACACCACCATCTCCACCACCACCACCACAACACCATCATCTCCACCACAACACCACACTCGCACCACTGTGCAAGATTGATGCCCTCTCCTCATATAATTCTTTCCTCAACCCCTTCCTCATTTAATTCTTTCTTTTTCTCATCTCCTTTCTTCCTTGCTCCATCTCTTTTACAAACCCAGGTATTAATTTTTCTGATTTTTATTAATTATTGATTTTTTTTTAATTTCTTTATTTTTTGGTTATTTGTTAATTTTTGCAATGTATGTTAACTAATTTTTTTTAGTAATTGTGTTTTCTTATTTTTGTTATTTTTTTTTAATTTTTGTGTTAATTTTTTTTGTACAGTCTGTTGCCGAGAATCGAGGCCGAGAACCGAAGCAATAGCACAACGTGCTTGCTGTCGTGACCACAACCTAGGTTTTCTTTATTTATTTATTATTATTATTATTATTTGTTTTGTTTATGTGTTACGGGGACATGTCGCCGCCAAAAGTTTATTTACCGGGGTTGTTTGGCTGTTTATCAGTTAGTATAAACTGATAATGTGTTTTGCTGCATTTTTTGCTGCATTTTTGTTGCATTTTTAATGTGACTGATAATGTGTTGTGGCTGTATAAAGAAGAAATGTTGATTGTACGGTTAATTTCTGCTAGATAGGGTAGATGCGGATGCATTTTTAATGTGACTGATAATGTGTTGTTAGCGCAAGTTGTTTAATCACGGCTTCGGCATGTGCTACCTTTTCTTGACTACTGAGGGTCCTAGGCAAACGTAATAAAGCAGTGAAGACTAGTGTTTCTGTGACTGTTAAGTGAGGGTACAAAACATCATCTTGAGTAAAAAAACCAGTGTAGCGTTTCATGATACTTGAGAATGGTTTATCATTGTGTCATGTCAACAGGTTTTCTTTGATCATTTAGTGTACATGTCATGATGTCAACAAGTTAGCATGTAACATTAACAAACCTTGACCACTTTCACCTAAATGAAACAGCAAACTGAAATATAGTCGCTAAAAGGGATAAAATCATTGCAAAATAAATGTGATAAAGGGATAAAATAAAATTTGGATAAAAAAACGCCATTCATTAAGACTTGAGGGTACTCGAGTCTCTGAGGAAAAAATCATTGCTTCAATACATACATCTTAGTGGTTTCGTGTGTGTTCAGTACATGTTTGATCTATAGTTCTATGAATGCTGATGGCACTTAGAAAGTCCCCTGTTACTCCACCTTAGTGGTTTCGTGTGTGTTCAGTACATGTTTGAGGTGCCTCAAGAGGCTTCTCCTGTTGCGAATGCTTTGCTATGGTTAGAATATAATCATCTCAAAGTTCGCCCTTGGCTTCGAAAAACTTATATATCATTTGTTGCAATCCCTTCTATGAGTATGTTACTTATTTGATTATGAGTTATTTGTTGTAAATGAGGGGAATTTTTGTGGATTATGTGTTTTTGGTTAACAGCAGCCCCGAAAGGGTGCGTTTGGTTAACAGTAGCCACAAGGGTGATTAATTTGTTAATTTTTTATTTTTGTTATTGTTTTACTTTGTTAATTTTTTGTTAATTTTTGCAATGTGTTAAGACCAGCTAGCCGAGAGTCGAGAGCCGAGAGCCGAGAGTCGAGAGCCGAGACCAGCCTTCTGTCGAGACGAGCTAGCCGAGAGCCAAGACCACAATCAGTACCTTTTTTTTTGTTTATGTTTGGTTAATTACTTGCTTAGAATTATAATATTTTGTTTTTGAATTTGATTTTAAGATGTTAGTCGTTTGTTTATAATTATATGGAATTTGATTGTGTTAGACTATTGTTAATGATTTTAGGAATTTAATGATTAATTTTGGAAAGTCCCCGTCCAAAGTTAATCATCCCATAGAAAACCCGTCCGAAATTAATTTATTAGAAATTAATTTCGGAAAGTCCCCTGTTTAGGACTGCTTTTTGAATGTTTTGTCTCATTTAGGATATGAATGCGTATAATTGATTTACTATTTGTGAAAATTTCGACAGTGTTTCCCCTTTACTCCTACGAATATGTATTTAATGCACATATTTGGGGAGTTGAGGGGAAATACTGCCGAAATTTTCTCAAATAGTAAATTCAGTTATACACATTCATATATGAGACGAAACATTCAAAGAGTGGGTTAGGATTGCCTTCCATAGTTGGATTAGGTGAACAAAACGCACAACTCGTGATTCCACCTTTATGTATTTATGTGTAGATTTTTTTGAACATGTTTAATTCTAAATAATTATTTATTGCATCATTAAAACGCAGTTATGCCAATTGATAAGAGTTGGGTCTCTCAACCTCGTGTTAGCCTCGAATTTCTAAAAGGTCTTAGAGCTTTTTGCGAGTATTGCAAGTCCTTTGTGAATATTGATGGGAATGTAAAATGTCCATGTAATTATTGTCATAACTTTGGTTGGATAAAGTACGAAGATTTGTTTAATCATATACACTCATACGGTTGGGACCAAAGTTATACGAAATGGTATAATCACAGTGAACCGGATGAGCAGACAGTAGTACCCAACACGAATCAACATGGGAGTGATATGGCTGAGTTCCTTCATGATATTTGTCCGAATAACGAACAAAATGAGCCAACTGAAGGAAATATTGGCGAGACAAGCAACGAGCCAACTCCTCAACGTAACGAGTTTGAAGAGTTACTCGCCACTGCCAACGACCCACTATACCCGGGCTGTAATTGAATGTCTTCATTGGACTTTATGGCAAAGTTTACGAACATCAAGGTCAAAGGTAAAATGAGTGACACCACATTTAACGAAACCCTAAAATTTCTCAAAGAATGTTTCCCACCCGCTCTAGGATACAAAATCCCATCGTCATATTATGAAATAAAGAAAACATATAAAACGATCGGGTTAGGATACGAATCCATACATGCTTGTGTAAATGACTATTTTTTATATCGAGGGGAGGGTAATGAAGATTTGCAGAATTGTCCCATCTGCGATGCTAGTAGATGGAAAGACAAGAACAGACTGGGGAAGAAAGTTCCTAACAAGGTGTTGCGTTATTTTCCTATCATTCCTAGACTACATCGTTTGTACAAGTCTAAACACACTGCAAAACATATGACTTGGCATGCTTCTGGGCAGTCTACGGAGGACGGTAAGATGCAACACCCGGTTGATGGTCAATTATGGAAGAAATTTGACATGAAGTATTCAAAAGAATTTTCCTATGAAAAAAGAAACGTCCGATTAGGGTTGGCTGCTGATGGTTTCAATCTGTACGGCAACCTTAGTCAATCTTACAGCATGTGGCCGGTCATATTAACAACATACAATATGCCTCCCTGGATATGTATGAGAGAGACTTCTCTTATGTTGACGTTGTTAATTCCAGGCCCTAAATCACCCGGGAAGGACATAGATATTTACTTGAGGCCTTTGATTGAAGACCTAAAGATTCTCTGGAAAGATGGAGTCATGACTAGGGATGCTGTCACTGGCACTGAATTCTGTATGAGAGCAGCGCTTTTATGGACTATCAATGACTTTCCCGCTCGAAGTAGTTTATCTGGGTGGAGTGGGAAAGGTTACTTGGCTTGTCCGACATGTAATATAGACACTCCAGCTATTCGCGTGTTAGGAAAAACCGCTTATGTTGGTCACAGAAGATTCTTAAAAACGACCAATAAATGGCGGAAAAATAAACGGGCATTCTGTACTCGGGACGATGATCATAGACAACCTCCTAGAAAATTTACCAGTGATGTCATCTTGAATCAACTTAGGAGATTGCCTAAACGTATCCCGGGGAAATATCCAAGTTTTGGGGGTGAGAAGAAAAAACGTGATCCTGTTCGCGAATTGAATTAGACCAAAGTATCCATTTTCTACGAGCTAAAGTATTGGTCTTTTCTTATACTAAAACATAATTTAGATGTCATGCATATCGAAAAAATGTGTGTGAGAGTGTGTTGGGTACTTTGTTAATGAATGACAAATCAAAAGACACAAAAAGGCAAGACAAGACTTAGAAAATTTGTAAATTCGTGAAGAGTTGTGGCTCGTCAACAAAGGAAACGGGAAGTGCTCTAAGCCTCATCCCACGTACTCTTTCACAGCTGAAGAAAGAAAACAATTTTTTCAATTCATCAAAGGTACGCGTTTTATTTCAAAATTTATTTTTTCCATTCTATTCGCGTATCCATTTCGACGACTTACTCTAATATCATTATTTTTTTGTCAATTCATCAAAGGTGTGAAACTACCTAATGGGTTCGGATCTAACTTCAAGCATAAAGTGACCGACAATGATAGCAACATAACAGGCTTGAAGGCTCATGACTGTCACATAATGATGCAGCGGTTGCTTCCTGTTGGACTTCAAAATTACTTGAAGGACCAAACCACCGCAACACCAATAATCGAGCTTTGTTCATTCTTCAAGCAAATATGCGCTCGAACTTTGATGGTGGATGACATGTTGAAAGCTAAAGAACAACTCATCAATATTTTGTGCAGTTTCGAGCAAATTTATCCTCCTGCTTTTTTTGACATAATGATTCACTTGGTTATTCATCTACCCGAAGAGGCTATTGAAGGCGGGCCTGTTTACATGAGGTGGATGTATCCATTTGAAAGATACATGAAAAAGCTCAAGAATTATGTCAGAAATAAAGCTAAGCCCGAAGGTTCAATAGCGGAGGGTTATATTGCTGATGAAGCATTAACTTTCTGTTCGCATTATTTTCGGGGTGTTGAGACGAGATTTAATCGTCCTGACCGGAATGAGGACGGTCCAAGCCCAACAAGTCAATTTCAGGTGTTTCGATCAATCTGTAAACTGAATGGCAAACAATCATTGATCCGGGTTCAACCAGACACAATGAAGAAAGTAGTATGGTATGTACTACACAACAGTCATGAAATCGACCCGTACGTGAACGAGTACGAGAGGTACGCGTTTTATTTCAAAATGTGTTTTACGTAAGTTATTATTCGACGACTTATTCTAATATCATGAACATTTACAGGGCATTTCCTGGCAATGATATACAAGAAGGATTTCCTCGCTGGTTTGGGAGCAAGGTAGACTTATTGTATGTATTACCCTGTAAAAATAACGACTATTACTCATCTATATCTATTCTTAACTTTTTCATAGATTCGTGAATTAAAAGTAAAGAATGACCCAAGTTGTACTTCCGAGTTATTCGCTTTGGCTTGTGGACCAACATGGACTGCAGTCTCAGTCGACTCTTGCGTAGTCAACGGTGTGAAGTTTATCGTACACGACCGTGATTTATGTCGTTCAACTCAAAACAGCGGAATTTCAACAACTAATCCTAGCGGAGGAATGTATTATGGCCAGCTTGAAGAAATTCTCGAGTTTTTGTATATTCCGTTCAAGGTTATGTTGTTCAAAGTCAAATGGTTCGACACTAATAACGAGGGTCATATAAAACGTTGTACATATAGAAATAACATTACACAAATTATGAAAGACTGTGTATTGTTTCAAAATGAACCATACATTCTTGCAACACAAGCAACACAAGTCTTTTACCATGATTTCCCGGGTAAACGTGGTAGTTGGAAGGTCGTCCAAGATTCTTATCATCGAAAGATTTGGAACCCGGATATCATCGTGGTAGAAGACAATCAAGATGTTGTACATGACAACAACTCATCACATGTCACACTCTCTGCTGAGTTGGATAAGTTGAATTATAGCACCATAGATATAGATGTCCAGCCAGCGGAAGTTGAGGCACCACCAGCACCAATTATCACTGATGTCGACGATGACGATGATATTGATTATGATGACCACATTCCTCATGATTTAGCATCTGATCATGAAGACCACGTCGATGGTGAAGATGAAGCTGGCACTAATAATGATGATTTTTATCTTAGTGATGTAGGAGATTGATCTCAAATTGTAATTTGTTAAACGACACTTATTTGAATGAAATTGTTATCGAGTTGTTAAATGTGTTTATTTATTTATTTATTTAATTATTTATTATTATCTTTTTTTGGTATATATTGTTATTTATTTGAATGTGTGTATATATATGCGTATATGTGTTTCTTCACTAATTTCTATGTTCTAGTACAGATGGCGGATGTCGTAGCTACGAGCCATGGTGGTGATGGAGGTCATGAGCCACCCCGCTCTCCCGGGAGGAGGATAGGCACCAACTGCGAGCGTAAGAATTTCTCGATTATTTTAATTAAACTTGATCATTATTTGAAATTGATAACTTGTTATTTTATGTCACCATCACTTTAATTTGATTACTTGCAGGCTCTAATTCGAGAGCTCCCAGGCCTAAGCCTACGAAGCCTGGGTCGAAAATAGGGAAAGGCGGGAAGGTGGTTCGTGGTACCACCAAGAACGAAGCCTTACACGCCATGAGGAATGAAACAAGGCGCCCGGTCTCGATCAGATTCACTAGGAATGCCAAAGGCATGTGGCAGCATGTAGGCCTTCACGCTTCGTGGTTCTCGAACTTTGTCGGGAGCTTGATACGGGAAACCATTCCACTGTATCACGATTCGTGGGATGATGTTCCAGAGGCCAAGAAGGCACACATGGATAACCGGCTCCACGTAAGTTTTTTTTTATCTTTTATTTTTTTAATTATTGTGTTTATTTATTTTAAATGTGTTTATTTATTTAAATTTGTCTCTTTATTTAAATTTGTATATTTATTTTAATTATATTTTATTGCAGCATTTCTTTGATCTCGCCCCCCACCTTGCCGGTCCAAATGGAGAGGAGATTGTCGCTAGTATCGAAGCTTACCTGAAAAAGATATACAATGACCAAAAGTACAAGCACAAGAAGAAACATTTTACACAAGCAGGTGGGGTCGACAAAGTGGACGAGATCAAGGCAAAGCGTCCCGAGAACATGGAGGAAGAAGAATGGGATAGGCAGGTAAATTTCTGGATCGACACGTACTTTGTTATTATTATTATTATTATTATTATTATTATTATTATTTTATTATTATTTTTTTTTTTTTTTTTTTTTTTTTTTTTTTTTCCCATTAAACATAATAAATTTTACATAAAGTTGGAAGGGAGTCTAGATACAAGTTGTGCTCCCACTCCTTTCTGAATACAAAAGCTAACTCTATGAAATATAAAAACACCACTTTTGGCATTATTTAAGAGACTATTGGCAATAGACTTAATACGTGAAAGTTTGTTCAAAGCCTCTGTATCGAATTCCCCGAACGTAGAAAAGGCAAAAGGTATGAACTTGTATCCATTGTCCTCACATTTGGATGCATACTTTCTATTTTTCTTCTCCACAGCATTGCGCAGGGCTACCCCAGGAGCCCATGAAGTCGCCCCACTACCAGCAAATGGAGAGATGCCAGTCACATCCAAGCATGCATCTTTACCTTGAAGCCAATTGAATAATAACAAGTCTGCAGGCCGCAGCTCCTTCCCATCCTCCGAAAGGAACCCCATAGGAGCCTCCTTCCGCACCATGATCCCAACCTTAGAGCAAATATCCACAAGAATATCACGCACCAGATTATGCCTGAACTTCACACCCACTTCACTGGAACAGTGGACTGCATGATCCCCCCATATGTCCATACGATGCACATTACAACTCGGGCAAAGGCTACCTTCCGAGAACATAGGTACAGTAAGCCTATAACACAACACAGATCGGAATTGGCGATGGTTCATCCTCTGACCCAAGCCGTCAATAGGGATGGTGAAAAGAAAATCCTGTGCATGTGGGGCACGTATACAACTGAGGACCGCGACCTGTCTTGGACTTAGCGAGTACTTACACTACTAGAAAAAAGGCCTTTAATGACGCGCATTGCGTGTCATAAAAGGGGTCAGATGACGCGCTTTTTGGTGTCATTGATCGACCCGTCATAAAGCTTTATGACACGCATTTCGCGCGTCATAATTTTATGACACGCTTTTATGACACTATTTTATGACCCATTTTTTGCGTGTCATGGTTCAAATTTTTTTAAAAAAAAATAATTTTTATAAAATTAATAATATCCCCACATTAAATAACAGATAATCTCATAATACAAATAAATACACAAATAGCAAAAAAGCGCATTTCATATATATCAAAACAATGCGTTTCATACAACTACAAGTTATTTTCAAATTCTAAAATTGTAGAAACATATATGGGTGATATACAGGTAAATGTGTAGAACATATATAGCTACATAATCACAGTAGTCAGAGTCATCAAGCTAAGGTTGATGTGGCAACCTTCTCTCAGCCTAGCACCATCGGCATTTGTCTGTGATGCTCTTTCGCTTCCAGCTAAATCTACAAAGTTCTGCACCACATGGCAGTTTATGGTTTTAGTTTGTTGTCTATCATATTATACTCCTGGGATTAGTATATACACTCAAATTTAAATGTTGAAACATACCAGACTTGAAACAAAGGATCTCACGCATAGTTTTTGACTTTCTGGCATAGAGCTACTTTACCTGGCCACCTTCTATATAACATAGAAATCTTGACTCGCTCATGTTTGATCCAAAAGATGCATACCAAACATCAATTTTTGATAACTCAGATCTCCAAGCTTGAGAAGCAGCAGCTGTCACTTGGTCTGGAGTTAGTTTTGCAACTTATTAGATTATAAAGTAACCAATAAAATAAAGGATTTCTTGGATGCAGATAACTAACCTGCATCATGAGTATCTTCAGTAAGTTTCAATTTTGAAAGCGGTATTGTAACATCTTCTTGAAGATCCTCTGGTAATGCATTTGAACCATCATCATATTCGTCATCTGACTCTGAGCTATATGTATGCTGCCACATGATGCACATAATAAAGTTCATAAAACCTTGATACAAGTGTGTCTTAACAGATAAACAAGTGTTTGGACTATATATTGATGATAATAAAGCAAAAGAATTTTATGGATTTTGATCAACATCGTCCAAAATAGCTAAGCGACATTAAATAAGTTGAATCAAGTTATGGCATCACATTAGTAAGAGTTTAAAACATCAGACTATATATTAAGAAAAGACAGAAGTGTTACCTGAACTAGAGGTGCTACTCTACTAGTCAAGTTCTCAGGCAACTTGTCTGCAAGTATTGGCCAATATGTACTCAATTCCTCACGAACCTGAACAAATGTAAGTTGTGCCTCAGTTTGACATTAACTCTTATCCAAAAGAATAAGGAAATTCCAATATATTTCCTTAAAGAACTTGAATAAAGATATACAAATTAACAGATTCATGGGCGTAGGGCTTTACCGCCTTGATCACTCGCCAAGTTGATTCAAATGGATAAACATCAAAAGATTCAGTAACAGGTTTGTCTTCTAGTAATAACTCAACACAAGCAAGCACTGAATTTGCTAAAGAAGTAAGATTGTATCCTCCCTCCAATGCCATTATAATCTTTCCACTACTAAACTCCATCAACTGCACAAAACATCAGCACAAGAAATACCAATAAAAAATTGGTTCCTGTCATGTTATAATTACTTAATTATATGAGCAGGCTATCCGATGCTAACCTTCTTCAGCAATATAGCATAACCATTTGGTGTGATACGGCAGCCTCCAAGTGGATCACCAATAGCTGTGATACATCAAATATACAATTGGTAGATGTTAAACTACTGATTTAAGAGTTCTATTGGAATACATTTTTTTATGTTCATTGATAGTTACTAGAGCTGACCTGCATCGAATCCGGCTGATATTAGAATTATGTCTGGTTTGAATTCTTTAGCAACTGGGATCAATATATGATCCCAAGCAGCGACATAATCTGCATCGCCACATTGACCATTCTCCCACGGAACATTTATGTTATACCCTAAACCTGGCCCCTCACCCATCATGAAATGCGAACCATCGTCACCAGGAGGATAAAAATACCCATGCTCATGCCTGCACATTCACAATGTTTTCCAAGTATAAACATAACACAAAATACGTGTTCAACAGAAGAGAATCATATGTTTTACCTGTGAACAGAAAAGAAGAACACTCGGGGGTCCTTCCAAAACATCTTTTGAGTCCCATTCCCGTGATGTACATCCCAATCAACAATCAGTATCTTGTTAATGCCCAATTCCTAAAACATACAAGTAAAAAGAATTAATTAATCATTCTTTTAACAAAGCCTACACACACACATTAACAAACTCTCACTTTTTGGTTAAGCAAAAAGCTCGTTGTAATAGCAACATTGTTGTATAAGCAAAACCCCATGGGCTCATTTTCTTCAGCATGGTGTCCAGGTGGTCTAACAATAGCAAATGCAGAATTGAGTTCCCCTTTTGCAACTTTCTCAGTAACCTATCAAACAAAACGTCTATTAACACCACAGTTAACATGAATCTAAAGTGAAGTACCCGAATAACCCAATACTATAAGTTAACATGAATCTCATTAAACGAGTCACTGCCGTCCAAATTATTCAGTGAATCACCCCAAACAAGTTACATATAACTCAATGACTTATGGCTTATGCTATCTAATCCCCATTTTTCATTATTCTCGACCTCATTCTAAAGTTATAGGCACATATATCACATAAGTCCAAGTTATATACAACAACTACCTATTAACAATCACAAACAAACATATAATCATCACATTATCAACTTCAGACACTAAAGATGACTTTTGATCAATATATGGAGGCACTAAAGATGACAGCAACTTCAGACACTTAGAAAATTCTCATATTAATAAACATCTAAAAAAAATTATATGAAAATATTAATAAACATATTAATAAACATTAATATGTTTATTAATATGTTTGTTTGTGATTATAGCATAACAACTAACTTATACATATTAATAAACATCTAAAAAAATTATACCTAGCATCAATAGCTTCGGACTGCACGGTCTTTTCGACTTCATCGACCGCATTCCCCACAGGGTTTCGCCTCACCCACTGCTGTTGCTGAAACTGCTGGTTACTCCCTCCTACAAAACATAGCATTTGATAATTTATAAAAACGGGTAGATCTACAAATAAAATGAATAGATCTATAAAAAAAAATTATAGATCGACAAAAAAATCTATACATCTACAAAAAAAGAACAAAAAAAACTATAAATAACGAAAAATATTATAGATCTACAAAAATAATGTTCAAAAATCATAGATATATCAAAATACCTCAAAACTTTAGGGTGGAGAGTTTCGGTGGTGTCGGTGGAGGTGGAGGTGGAGTCCGGTGGTGGTGCGTCGGATGGTGGTAGTGCTGTCGGATTGTGTGTTTTAGAGAGAGAGAGTTATTATTATTATTATTTTTTTTTGTGTGTGTTTTAGAGATATGAGTGTGAAAATGAAATGAGTGGGGTGAGGGTGGAAGTCCGTGTTTTTTAAAAAATTTGAGATACGACACGAATTTTATGACACACAAAAATGCCTGTCGTTTAGCCTTCAGATTTTATAATTTATGACAGTTTTTTTATGACTTACGATTTTGCGTGTCATTATATTGTGTGTGTCATAAAAAGCGTGTCATTAAAGGCCCTTTTTCTAGTAGTGTTAGAAACAAGGTCTTTCTCGATGACACCAAAGTAACACTTTGCCAAGGTTTTCATCATTTGGGGGGCAGAAGCGTCATTGGTGACAGCGAGAGCGTCAATGTTACAAGCAATGTTGAAAGTATCAAGTGCATACTGAAAAGAAGGACCATAGGAGACATTACCAGATTTAGCCAGTATCTTGTCTTGTAGATCACTCGTTTGCAAACGAGAAGCGAGGAAAGCATACCGGCTAATGTCACCCGCTGAGAGGACACCAAGACCACCCAACTTGATTGGAAGAGTGGCAAGCCGCCACTGCCAATCACCAAACCCCGGCCCTGAGGCGGTAACAATCTTCTCTAAGGAAGTACGTAACGACTGATCAAACTGAACCTGGGCCTCCTGTGAATACAAAGGGGAGCATGTCCTCAAAGCATAAGATAATTTTGCAACCCCGGCACAACTACGAAGAAGAAGGAGCTCACACTGGGGATCATGAAGTTTGTGGATTGCCTCCATTAGGGTGATGGTTTTAGAAACCCTTTTCAAAGCCAAATCCCGACAAAAACTATCATCCAAACTGACTGAACCACCAAGAAGTTTGAAACCCTTGGTCGGGCGAGAGATATTTATAGGAAAAACACCCTCTACCCTACTTCGAGGATCCTCCACAGGCCAAAAAAGTTCAGTTTTATCAACATTCAAAAACAAACCACGAGCCGGACCATCCGTCTTGATGATGTCAAGTGCCTTGGCAACCATAAGGGTATCTCCAACAATAGTACCGTCATCAAGATACCAAGCCTGAAGGGTAAGCTCACAAGACTGATTAATAGACTGGACCATAGGGTGCAAAGCTAGGGCAAACAACAAAGGACCTAACGGATCCCCTTGTTGAACCCCTTGGCAAGACCAAAGGATAGAGTCTTCATAATAGAGCCTAGCAGGTCGGGCATAACAAAACTCAACCCAAAGAGCAATGGATGGGCAACGCGCCCTGGCTTCCTGAAGTAATACATTCCTATCGACAAGATTGAAAGCATTCTTAAAATCCACCAAAAGCATAGAAAGCCCAACCTCGTTACCCTTAGACTCAATGAGCCTATTCACATAATGGAGAACAGCCTCACAGCCACCAGGGACGCCAACACCAAATTGAAAGTCCTGTAAATAAGTATTCAAAGAATTACCAATAGAAGAAGAAGCCACCTTAGAAACAAGCCTTCTCCATACAGTACCAACAGCAATAGGGCGTATACCACCAGCAGGCTTGACTAAGGGAGTCAAAGGGGCACTAGCAATATACTCTCCCAATAGACTAGGGAACTTTCCACTAAGAAACAAGTTGACAACACCGGTAATAGAACCTAGCAAATCATCAGCAATAGCGGAAGCAGCCCCTCCCAACACATCCATTAAATGTTGTGCTCTAAGCCCATCGCGACCACACGATGTCCCTTTCGGAAAACTGCGGATCCTGTTCATCACCAAGTCTTTATGGACAAAAAGGGCATCCCCACCAAGCAGGGAAGAAGATGAAGTCGGAGGTGGGGCATACGGGTGTTTGGCCTCTAACTCAAGCAGGGTGTCAGGAGTAGATGGGGCGACACCAGAAGATGTAAGAACCTTAATAGCTGCAGTGAAGTGCCCATCTCCCAGTTTACGTTTACATTGAGCTAGGTTAGCTCCCTCATGGTCTTTGGTTTTCTTCACCCCACTGAATGATGGAGTTACTCCAGCCAACCGATCCATCACCAAAGCAAACCTATCTGCGGGATCCCTCCATCTAAGAATAGCCCGAGAAATACCTTCAATCTGACACCGTTCTCTCTCACCAGATCTTCGCTGAGCTCTGTTAGTTGGCACGAAAGTAGTCAGAACACAACATGGCATGATAAGGAGTTGCACCCACCCTGATAAATCCCATGGACAAGCAAGGACCATGTCTAATGCACTGCGAAAAATCTTAGCAAACCCGAGCCGCAACCTAGGGGGAATACATTTAACCGTGCGCAACTTCTTTGAGAAAACACGACTAAGAAGGTCAATGTCAAAACAGGCGGGCTCAACACCGAGTGAGGGCACCACAAAAGCGGCCCCCTCACCGACAACCTCATCAGTAGCAAGAGTACTAGCCGACTCAACAACGATACCATCAACCCTAGGAGGTACAGGTATACCATAGATCGCAACTTCATCAAAACTGGGTGCAAGAACCACATCACCGTCAGCATGTTTACAATTCTTACTAAAAGTGTGGGTGCAAAAACACTCGCCACAAAGCCATATGCCCGCCTGATGAAGTGCCAGGTCAAATGCAAAAAATAAGGAAAAATCATTCGCCACACGTGCTTTATGCGAAGCCTTCAAAACATCAGTTTTAAAATGTCGAGTGCCCAAATGATCAATAAAATACTTCTTAGTAAACCCTTTACCATTACCACTTTTACACCCTTCAAAACCTTGTAAAGGACAAGATATCCGAGGTGCATCATGGGTAGCCATGATAAGGAAAACCGCAACTCACCAACCGCAAAGATCAAACCGTAGTCTAAAACAGGCCAAAACGCAAGGCTAGCTCAAAATGCAGCCAAAAATGGTCAAAACGCAATGCCCTTCTAAAGATATGGCTCAAATCGCAATGTTCTTCAAAAAAAAAAGCTCAAACCGCAACCGACACCTTAGTACCTCAAAACCGTGTTACCAAAACATACCACATTAGTACCTCAGAACCATAATACCACAGCATCACAGAAACCAGAGCCACGACAACCCAAGGCTATAGAATAACCAGGTATCACATAACCAAGAAACTGATGGCACAGAAACCTAGAGCCAGAATACCACGGAATGCCACAGAACCACAGAACACCAGCACCAATAAATATCGAGCTAGAATACCATGGAATGCCACAGAACCACAGAACACAAGCCACGGAATGCCACAGAACCACAGAACCCCGACACCAATATGGGTATACCACAGATAACACAAAACAGATATACTAAGAGTATAGGTAACAGCCGCAGAAGACCGAAACGGGTCTCAAAAACCGAAACCCTAATATATACAAATCTTAAAGAGTAAAAAAAAAATCCAACCAAGTATGTTGAATTAATTATGCAGTGAAACAGAGAAAACGGCAATCACGGATCTACATTTCGGTAGTTTTGGTAAAATTTAAATATAGTTCATGGATCTCTAACCAACCAAGCAGGTGAGAACTAATTAAATATATGATAGATAAGTGGAATAGAACATAGATCGGTGAATATGAATTAAAAATTAGGATATTGATGATTGGTTACCTGTTTGGGAAAACTGGAAGAAGCATCGCTTCCAATCGCCCATTTATATAATAATAATAATAATAATAATAATAATAATAATAATAATAATAATAATAATAATAATAATAATAATAATAATAATAATAATAATAATAATAATAACTCATTTATATAATAGTTTTTATTATTTATAATAAGCAGATTGAGCACTAGAGCGACCCAAAGAAGTTGAAGATCGGGGAGATCAACAGCCAAAATAGGAGCAAAATGAAGACTGCCACCCTTCATGGATCACATTCCTTAGCTGTCATAGCTGATAACTTCGTAAGACACTTTTTAATCATTTTATTTATATATATAGTGTTGGGTGAGTATTGATTGATTTTATTTATAAACAGTTGAGCTCCCCTCCCCCGACTCTGAGGATACTAGAGACCATATCGACATGTACAGACACACCCATACCAGAGGGGAAGTCTGGGAGTCTGCGGAGGCCGAATCCAGATACGTAAGTATAATTTATTTCCAAAAACTCACCAACATTAATGCAATATAATAAATCACGACTTGTATATTACTTTTCTTGTTCTTTTGTAACTAAACAGAATGAGATGATCCGGCTGCGGTCAGAGAGCACCTCCTCTGGGACGCATATGTCAGATACGGATATCTTGCGCCAGGTGATCGGCGGCAAGCAGAGGGGACATATTCCTGGCATAGGTCCAGTTTTACCCGGCGGTGGTCACAGGCCGACTCTCAGCTCCTCACGAGCTCGTGAGGAAGCTTCCTCATCCTCACTGCGCAAGACCGTGACGCAGCAAGGGAACACGCTGCAGATGTTCCTAGATTGGGCGAGGAAACAGTCGGGCTTTACTGAGGAGCTAGCAGCGGGATTGCCGGGGACATCAGGATCCCAGAATGCGTCGGCGGGTGAGTCTAGACCTACATGGGAGGGTAGTCGGGGAGCTGGGGGTAATGGGGATGGTGGGGAGAATGGGGATTAGTGTATGGGTCGGATGGGTCACTTTATATTTGTTTTGGGTTATTGGACATAGTTGTGTAGATTTAGATGGATTATTATGTGTTAGGATTCCCACTAAATTGTTCCTCGCTAGCTTATGTATAGTTTTGTAGAATATCATGTGGATCACGATTTTTGAACCGTTTTTGGCGAATTTGGATTCATATGATTATGTTTAGCGAATTTGGGTTTGTTTAGCTAATTTGATTGTTTAGCGAAGTTGGATTAATATTATTTTTAGCGAATTTGGGTTTAATTTGGTGTTGTTGTATATGTTTAGCGAATCTTTGTTGGCGAATTTGTTGTTTTGGCGAAGTTGTTGCAATGGGGAAAACAGCAGGTTTAGTTGCTGCATTTGGTAGGTTTTTTCTGCACCAATTGCGGAAAAAACATGGAATTACCCATTTTGCAGCAATATGCTGCAAAATGGGTCAGAGGCTTTTTGCGAAGACATGTCCCACCAAAAGAAAGAAACAGATTTATATTTACAACTTTATTGGCGGGGATACGTCTCCGCAGAAAGTATTTCAAACAAAATTAAAAACGTATTTTCTGCGGGGACATGTCCCCGTAGAAAATGGATAATTATATTATATAATCAGTTGATTAATTATTTTTTTAATTAATTTTCTCAATTTTTCGCGGGGAGATGTCCCCGTCGAAAAACCATGCCACGCTGGACAATCTTTGACCGGCTTGAGGCGGTGGGACCCACAAGTCGCCGCCCAAAGTTGGTAAAAGTCACCGCAGAATGTATCAGCGACGAGCTTTCCGCGGTGACGTTTCGGCGGTGGCATGTCCCTGCGGAAAGGGTATTTGCGGGGACAATGTCACCGCAGAAAGTGAAAATTTGTCCCCGCGGAAAGCAGTCAATGTTGTAGTGATACCTTCGAATTGTAATTTGTATTTGGTATATTTGAATTTGGTTTGTATTTGATTTGATAATTTGAATAAAGCTTTCGCTTCGTTTGTTTGATTGTGTTTGTTTGTTTCGGACTTTGAATTACCAACAAGTGTTATCAAGAGCTAGGTCGTTTAGTTATGGCAAAAAAAAGAAAAAGAAAAGAAAAGGTTTGTTTGGTTTTGGTTTGAGAACGCTTGGATAACTGAATTGGATTTTGATGGGTCGTTATGTTTGGGTATCGTTTTGGGTATTTTGTTTAGCAATTTTGAAATTGGGTTTATCTTATAACTGGGTCTTAATTATGATTTATGGTTAGTTATATGAAGACATCAGTTTGGTTTTGTATAAGTATTCGTTTGATATTCGAATTTGAATAGTTGATTAGTTTGAATTTGAGTTACTTCGGGTATTTGAATTTGGACCGTAATTCTTATTATATAAGTGGGTCGTTAGAATTATTATATGTATCATATTTGGGGCGTTTGAACTATTAGAGCCCGTTCGTCAAGTTATTTATTAACTTGGATTTTGGTTGATACTTAGATAATAAGTTTGAAGTTGGACCGTAATTCTTATTACATAAGTGGTTTCATTAGAATTTGAATTTGGTAATTGGAATTTGTAATTCGATTTTGGTGTTTGAAGACTTAGTTATAATCGGGTCATTTGAATTTTGTTCGATCATTGAGAATTTGTTAGTTTGGAAAACTTGGGATCTTCATTTGTCGGGCTTTTGAAGTTGGTTTCCCAAATTTGATTGTTTTTGTTGAAGATCGTTTGAGCCGATTTGTTTGTTCGGTTGACTGTTTGAAATTTTTCAGTAAACATTTGATTGTTCGTTGTGAAGTTATCGGCGTTTGTTCTGGATCGAATTTGATTTGGATTGCTTTTAAGAATCGATCGTTTGATTTGAATTTGGCTAGTATCACTGGCGTTTGGAACTTTGAATTTGATTTGAAGCAGGTGGAGGAGTTTAAGTCACAGTGGAGATTGTTAGAAAAGTGACTTAAACTTTAGGGTTATTTGGTAAATTTGGTAATTTGTGTGACTTGTCCTACAAGTTTGTTTGGAATTTGGAAACTAATCTATGACGATTAGTTTTACCTATAAATAGGGATCATTGGCATTAGAATTATTTGTACATTTTGAATAATAGTTTGGTACCTTTTAAATTTGGGTTTGGTACCTTTAGAATTTGTGTTGGGTACCTTTAGAATTAGAATTTAGTACCTTCAAATTGTAATTTTCTATTTGGTATATTTGAATTTGGTTTGTATTTGATTTGATAACTTGAATAAAGCTTCTGCTTCGTTTGTTTTGATTGTATTTGTTTGTTTCGTTCTTTGAATTACCAACAGTATATATAATATATATATATATATATATATATATATATATATATATATATATATATATTTAATATATATATATATATATATATATATATATCATAAGCTAATCCCAACATGTAGCAATACTAAATACTTATGAGTATATCGATCACAAGCTATAAACTGTTTACCAAAAATAAGCTTAAGTACGTACATAAAAAAGACTTTACACAAACACCCATAAGTATTCAAGTTAGGGGTGCAAATGAGTCGAACTTTAGCAAGGCCTAACTCGACTCAATAATACTGTGTTCGGCTTAAGTTCGACGAGCCTTCACGAGGGAAGCTCGAGAAAGTTAGAATTCGACTAAAGCTCAACTCTCGATTTTATTGTAATGATTGTTATTTTGACCAACTAAAAATTAAATATAAGTTTGAATTCGGCTCGAGTTCGACTTAAAAAGTTCGATATATTTATAGATAGTTATTTACACCGAGTGTATTTACATATAAGCCCCTAAAACTATACATATTTTTTATAAAATAATATGTATCCAAAAAAGCTCGAAAAGCTCGACAATAACTCGGGTCGAGCTTATATAAGCTCGAGCTCGACTCGATAAACATTTTGAGCTCATATTTTGGGATAGAACTCAGGTTCGAGGCTCAATAAGGCTCGGTTCGAACGAGCTTAAGTCGAGTTCGAGCTCGACTTATTCGACAAAAGCTCGACTCGTTTACACCTGTAGTTCAAGTTCATGTATATGTAATGCGGTCAAGCTGAAGTCAATTTCAAGCTAAATATCAAACGAATCAAGTTTCACATTCCTTGTTACTTTTCATTGATTTAGTGGTTTGAGTGCTTTTTCATTGAGAATTCGGATCTTGTGTCTCCATATAAAATAGTTATATCTAATAATGAGTGTTTATTCCTAAATTTATCCTAAGAGAAAGTTTTCAAAAAGTAAAAATGACATTTTATTAGCCCGCAATGTGAAAACTTACTTTTTATATGATATTTACAATTTTAGAATGACATTTTTATTTCCGTCATGGCCCTAATAAAATGAAATTTTTATCTCTGTTAAATCCCCACCCAACCCGATAAAACTCCTTGAAACCTGACAAGGACGCCCCAACCCAACCTGCCCCAAAATCTCATATTTTGGCTACCCGTCAAATTCGGGTTTTTTATTCCATCCCTAGTCAAGTCAAAACTCGAGAAGTTTTGGAAAAAAGAAGACTATAGGGATTGAAATGAAAAACCTTTTTAAGCTTAAGGACCATAAGCCCAACACAAACACTAAAAAAGCAAAACCAAACACTCCAAAAATCACTTAAACCCCAAACACAAACACTTCACACTAAACCCTAATCCTCACCAATAGCAGCCACCGCTCTCCATCTCCGGCGATCACTCACACTCACTTCCACCATCATCAACCACCAAACCACCTCCCATCCGTCTCCCCACGCGCCGCCGTTCCACCAAACACCCCACACCACCCACCAAAACCCTAACCCGAACCCTAACCCTAGCTTATTTCATTTCAAAACCCACCAAGAGTGTTTCCTTTAGAACATTTTCAACACGTGCTGGCTTTAGTAATAGTAATAACAATGATTTTGATGGTGATCATATTAGTGCTGACACTATTTTGTTTGAAGGGTGTGATTATTTAAACATTGGTTGATTACTATGGATTTTCCGAAAGACCCGAAACCGACACCTGAGGAAATGGTTGAGACGTATGTTCAGACTGCTGCCAAAATACTTGGAAGGTTGTCTTAGATTGGTTTTTTCAAGTGTTTGTTTTTCTAATTGTGGTTATGTTAAATGTTTATTATATGATCTTGGTTGTTTCACCTATTCGTCCCGTAAATAAGTGGAATTGTGAAACATATTAACGTGTTATGCTACTGCTGATTATTTTCCTGTTGTTTGTTTTAGAAAGCATGAGTGGTTTAAAGGGGTGTCTTTTGTAGCTTATTTGATGAAACCTACGAGGTTATTGAAAATTTGGAAAGCCAATTGGCTCTTCTTTTATGGCTTATAAGCACTAAGCCCAAATTGATAAGCTTATAAGCCATAAAAATGAGCTTATTGACTTCTACATTTACCAATAAGTTCATAAGCTCATTAAAACTGCTTAGACAAACACCGCTTGAATAAGTAATATAAAATGGCTCTTACTGGTCAATGATTTTTATATTGGTGTGTATAGGGCTAACAATGTGTTCATCAGTTTGGTTGTAAAAATGATTTTTCAAACTCATTAAGCTAATTTGGTTTTTAGCTGTCATGTACTCTTTTTAATATTCAGTTTTTACAATAGTACATGGTATAGAAGAATAAGTTTCTTTTTATTATTTATTTTGATGTTTCTGTGTATGTTATTGTTAAACATCTATAAAGTGCAATTTTTTAGTTAATAGTCTTGAGTTTAGAAATGAACTGCCTTCCTGTTAATTTGTTTCGATGGTATTGTGATTATTGTAGTTTTATCTAATATGTAAATATTTTAGTGTGGAAGAAGCGAAGAAAAAGATTTATGCTTGTAGCACAACTACTTACAATGGATTTCAGGTTGAGGTGTCGGAGGAAGTTTCAGAGCTGTTTAAATGTATGTAACCGCTTTATGACAGTAGATGACTTATATGATGGCGTTTGCTGTTTATATGACTGATCTCCTCTATTTTGAACAGCTTTACCTGGGGTTGTAATTTATATTGCCTGATTCCTATATTGATCCGGTAAATAAGAATACGGAGGTATAATCTATTTTTGGTGGATCAGTGAATTAATTGTGGTTTACAAGCATTTCATTTTTAATATGGTATTATTTTATGGTTTAAATTTCAGGAGACAAGTACATCAACGGAACATTCATACCAAGATCACCTCCTGTGCAATACGGAAGACAAGGTGGAAGGTATAATGATCGAAATAGAGAGTATAACAGACCTCCAAGAGGCCAAATGGAACAGAATAATGCACCTGGAGGCCAGGGTAATTATCATGGAGATAGAAGAGGCCCTATGCCTTCTTATCAGTCTAATTACAACCAAGGTGAAGGGAGAAATACTAATCCTGCTAGATCAATGGATTTTCCTCAAAGGGACCAGGGCAGTAATTTTACTCCCCCACCAGGAGGAGACTACACCAAGGAGGTGCTGGAAGTTTCAGGCAAGGTTCTGGAGGGCAATATGGTCAAGGTAGAGGTGGACAATATGGACAAGGTGGAGGCTATGGACAAGGTGTCGGTGGTCAATATGGTCAAACGGGGGTGGGCAATTCGGCCAAGGTGGTGGTGGACAATTCGGCCAAGGTGGCGGTGGACAATTCGGACAAGGTGGTCGTGGACAGTACCAATAAGGTAGTGGTGGGCAATACGGGCAAGGTGGCAGTCGACAATATGGGCAAGGCACAGGTGGACAATATGGACAAGTAAGTGGTAGTGGAAATTACAGGCAACCTGCTGGTGGACAATATGGACAAGGAAGTGGTGGAAGTTATGGGCAAGGAATGGGGTCTGGCTACAATCAAACTCCATCACAACATGAATTTAATTAAGGAGTAGAGGCAACCAAGTATGAACTACTCTTTCTTATCTTACTAATGTTTACTCGTCTAAATTGTTATGTATATTTGCTTATCTGATGCTGTTATATCAGTTCTGCAATTGATTAGTTACTGATTGAATTGATTCTTTGTATGGTGAGATATCTGTACAGAGGCGGCAGGTTTGACCCTTCTAATTATGAATGGTTAATTTTCTTTAAGCTTTATCTAAAATGGGTCAAACCAGTTTTATATATATATATATATATATATATATATATATATATATATATATACACACACACATACATACATATATATATATATATATATATACAATATATATATATATATATATATATATATACATATATATATATTATATTAATATATATATATATATATAGGGGAGGGTTATTGTGATATCAAGCTTAAAGTTGTAAAAGTAAGACTCAATCTAGACCATTGGATCTTTTTATTTGTATTAAATGAGATTAACATTAAATGAGTGATATTATAGTAATTAAATAGGGTTTCAAGGGTATTTTGGACAATCTTTTTTCAAATTTTTAGTCTATTTTTTTATACAAAAATCCCGTCAACATTTTTATACATTAAACTTTTACACAAACCATAATATTAAATGTGTCACCAAACATAACTAAAAATTATTAAAACAGCCCCATTGATACAGCAGCAGATTCCGGTACACCGGAATCCGTTCAATTTACCCCAGAATCCGATAATTACTACAACAGCCCTATTGATACATTGATTCACATATCTGATTCGGACTTCTCTAACAAAAATGATAAATTAATACAAAAAATCTTCAAAACAAATAAGTCCCAAATAAGTCCCATCTGATAAACTAAACAGATCTGGTCCATCTAAACATCTGTGTACCAAGAATAGATCGAAACCGGAGAGTAGCAGATTCCGGTACACCGGATATATTGTGTACCAAATCTGGTACATAAACAGATACCGGTGTACCGGCGATGTACACCGATATATTGATTCACATACCGGTGTACCGGCGATGTATCCGGTTGTACCGGTGACAGCAACGAAACAGTGGCAAGCGACGGCATGGAAAACTGATGTATCTTGTGTCCTTCAAACGAGATAACCAGATCTTGGAATGGATGGAAACAGATCTTGAATGAATACACCATTTTCATGAATACAAAACAGATCTTGGAATGGTGTTGTCGCTGTTCTTTTTTGCTACACCATCATCACACAACACGAAAAAATGATCAAAACCATTGTGGCAACAACAAGGTTATTCAAACCGTGGCCATAGATCCACCGTGGTCACAAATCCACCATGGTTTGACATGGTAGCGGTGGGATTTGTAAAAGAAAAAAAGCTGCGTCTGTTATAGATGGGAGGTTTGACTCACCGGAGCTCCGATTAGAAATATGAGGGAGGGAGGGGTTTGACTACCGGAAAAGTGATCGGAGAAAAAGTCATCGGGTGGTTTGATGGAAGGCAGTTATGAAGGGAGGGGTTTGATTGTGATAAGGGAAAAAAAAAAAGGAAGGGAGATGGAGTTTATTTAGGGAGCATTTAGGGTTATTGAAGAAAAAATGTAAAATACGTTAAATACCCTTAAGCCTATAGAAATAAATATTTATTAATTTTCTTTTTTCTTTTTTGTGTCTTAAATGTATTGCCACTTGCCACCCTCCTATTGCTCTTGAATGGATCTCATTTTTAAACTTTAAAATGGATCTTATTTGATCTCAAATCTATATATATATATATATATATATATATATATATTTATATATATATATATATATATAATATATTATATACAAGGTTGTCAGGATCGCGATCTTGCTCGTAGGATCGTACGATCCTAAAAAAACACAAAACGATCGGGAAATCGTTACAGGATTGTAATTCAGGTAGGATCGTTTACAGGATCGTGGGATCGCTCGTAGGATGTGAACGATCCGATCCTGTTGGTAGCCCTTTTTTGACTTTTTTTTTTCCTATATTAAACGTTAAGCAAGCCCTGCCCAATGGCCCAATCACTATGTTTTTACTTCTTTTGATATCCGACACTAATTGTAACTCCAAGCAGGTAAGCAATATGCGGGCATACTCCTGTAAAATAAGAAATGTGTCATTATGTGTCATTTGTGGGATAAATGTCGACATTAATGTGTCATTTGTTTTATCTGGTCAATGCGTAGAGTTTGTTAAATATTAAATTAGTGGGGGGATTGAATGTTTCTTTTTGTTATCATTTTTTTTAAAAACAAGAATATTATGCCGATTAAAATGTCCCAGAACAAAAAGCAAATTTCTTTTAGAGTAAACATATTTAATAACTGGTCGTAATTATTATTATTATTATTATTATTTATTATATTGTTGTTATTATTATTATTATTATTATTTTATTATTATTATTATTATTATTAATTATTATTAGAGTTTTAGTAACCACAACCCATAGGGTGGTGGTTTAAAGCGT
>CP139508.1:222149811-222292997 GCA_021014915.2 Artemisia tridentata subsp. tridentata
GGTATCCTTTTCCAGCGCGCAGGGCCATGCAGTGCTACACGGAAAAATTAGATGCACTTGAGGGATTGGAGGGAAAAATTCTTTTGGGTTGATAGTGCATTTTTTCCCATGGATTTTTGAGTTCTACCACTCGAGAATCATTACCGAGAGATGAGCGTCCATCCCGGATCGTATAGCGCAGAGGATGCGGAGACTATATTTATGCCAATGCGATACCGATCAAGGGTATCCAGAGGAGTTTTTGGTGCACATGGGCATCATGTCGCAATTACTTCGGTAGTCCGGAGGAAGTGCCAACTTTTTTGGACGAAAATAGCCGGGTTGGGGTGCTCGTCCTTCCTTCCTTTTCGGCTTATTAGTTGTAAGCGCTCTTCCCTTTGTAACTTAGCTAACTCATTTTGTGTTTGTTTGTTGCTTGTTGCGCAGAGATGGATCTATTCAGGTGTTGTTCGCTTGGAAAGGCCGAAGCAAGTGACCATAGGGGTGCTCCCTTTGAGAGATGGCGAGGAGCAGTTCTACAGGCTACTGTGGGGCGCACGATGGTGATCGCGCAGGAGGAGCCAGAGGGAGACAGATGAGACAGAGGAGATCCCCATAGATGTCATATGGCTACTCCTCTGCGTAGTTTTTTCCCCTCCTGGGTCGCAAATCCCTGTGGAGTTATTGCATATAGACTCGTCGGGGAGTGCTATGGATGAGTCTGAGGAGGAGGACCAAGGGTTTAAAAGCGTAAGAGATTGTCTGGTGATGATGGCGTAGGGACATCAAGTAAGCGCCCTGCTATTTCTGTCGGGCAATTTCATCTGAGGAGGATGCGTCATCGCATAAACTCCTCCCCCAAGTAAGTACTTGTATCTTTAGATCTTCAGCCCTTTAATCCGCGTTTATACTATAGAGTAACTTTGTTATTTGTGTGCAGTGCTGAAAACTGCTGTTAATGATGATGCGCATGTTGGGAATTCGCCCCCCAAGACTGGTTCTGCATATGCTAGTGAGTTTGTGCCTGAGAGTCCAGTGGATGAGGAAAAAACTTCTGAAGATGTGCCAACAGATCGCCTTATAGAGGAGTTGGCGTTGGCTGCTGCGTACCAGGCTTCATTTTGGTTGTGCGGCTACAAGGCTCAATATGGTAGTGAGGGTTTGCCAGGTTGGCAGAAGGACAAGGAGATTGACATTCTGAAGGGGCAGTTGCTGATGCGCAGGCTGAAGAGAGGGCATCTGCTATGTACGCCAGAAAATTACTGATGAGAAGATGTCGCTCTGGCCGAACTGAATCAAGAGCGCATGGAGCAAAAGAATACAAGGCCTCCTGCCTTTGGGCCTTGAAATATATGGAGCTAAACAAGGGCGACTCTTCTCTAGCTTGGATGAATTCGCAAGACTGTGGAGAGTTTTGCTGGAGAATCAGGAGAGCAAGCTGCGCAAGCTCAGCATCGATTATGATGAGGAGCTGTACCCTCATTTGGTATCTGCTATTGCTGAGCGCAGATGGCTCATTAGTCATGGGTTACGCCTTGCTGCCTTGGGTAATTTTTGGGGTCCAAGGGGTGCGAGAGGCCTTCGGGGAGGTTGTAGAGCGTGCGCTTGCACGGGGGGCAAGGCGCAAGCTGTAGAGGAGCTCTCTGAGAGCGGACTGTTGAAGGTGCCTGCGCACAAGTGCCTGACTACCAATGCTAATGCTTTTGATGAGCTTGTTGTGGCTATGGAGAAGATGAAGTGCTGGATCTTCTCATATCGCTCAACTTGAGCGCGACCAGGATTACCCCATAGGTGTTATCATGGAGGGGTTGACATTGGCTAGGCATTAGCGGAGGGCGCAGAGGCAGAGGCTGACTATTTTCTCAAGCCAGACGTGTCGCAGCTGCAGGTACCCATCTTTGCCCACCCTCGCAACGTCCAGGATCCATTTGCCCCTGAGAAGGAAATCCCCTGAAGCAATCTTTAGAGGCTCATGCTATGAGGTTTGGGGAAGAAGCAGGGTGTGAAGGGGAAGGCATCCTCTGTGTGTTGGTGCGCGCATCTTCCGAGGTCTGATGGGGTTTCTGTCAGCGTACCGACAGTGTCGCCCCTAGGTAGTATTAGCAGTTCTAGGCTTGAGCGACCGTAGCCTTTAGATTTTTAGTAATTTTTTGTAATAGATTAACATTTTTGTTGCACATGTGCATGTTAAGTCTATCCTTTGTATGAATTCGTAATTCATAATAAAGTGTTGATTTGAAAAAATACGATTGTACGCATATTGTATCAAATGTGATTGTGGTTATAATGTTTGTACTTAGTTATTTTTGTCTTTGTGTAAAAGACGTCTAAGATCAAAACCGTTTGTATAAACGCATTTAAAAAAAGATTACAAGGGTCTATAATCACTTATATCATAATCGTGTATAAAATTCATGACTTAATCGTGTATAACATAAGCGTGTATGAAATTTATGGCATAGTCGTGTATGACATGATCGTGTATAACATAATTGTGTATGAAATGCACAAGTTATTGTGTATCCGTCGTGGGATGCACAAGTGTATGGATTGCAGCGTGCTGCGAATGCCATCTTAAGGGGTTAATTGTCTTAACTCCTAATTTGTTAAACGCGCACAGTGTGCATTGTGTATCCGTCGTGGGATACACATTGAACTTACTCCAACGTCTTGAGAGTAAGGTGTTTAACAAGGATGCGTGATCCGATGTTGATGGGTTTGCAACCCTCTTACTCAACGAGTTATTTAGTAGGTTTACTCATCCTTTTACCATCGTGGGTTTTTAATTAGTGCATGCACGCCATGTAGGCACAAGATAATATAACAATATTGAGACATAAATAATATGGAAACAATAAAGTAAAGTGTCGCGGAGTTAGCTAGAAACCGCAACATTTTATTGATACTTGCAAGTTTTTGTAAAAGAGAAAAAACATTTGTCTAAATGAAACAAAATGTAAATACACAGATATTTATTGAGCACTTACTAAAGTGCGGAGGTGTCCGTGTGTGAGGCCGTAGCCTTTCCTAAAGATAGCATCTCTTGAGATTGCAAACGTTCCATGTGCGTTGTAGCTCGTGGCCCTCCGTGTCACGCAGCTTGTACGCGCCTTGTCCTAGTGCCTCAATGACCTCATAAGGTCCTTCCCACTTTGGTCCAAGTTTTCCTGTATCTTCTGCGTGGCTCGCATCGTTAGCGCGATAAACAAAGTCGCCTGGTTTGAATGAGGTGCTTCGAACTTTAGCATCGTAGTATCCCTTCATTTTTGACTTGGTCTTTGCCTCACGTATAGCTGCGCGCTCGCGCCTTTCTTCCAATAGGTCCAAGTCTATACGTCGTTCGTCGTCATTGGTCGCGACATTAACTTCCGCGGTGCGGATAGTTGGCATCCCAATTTCAGCTGGTATGACAGCTTCTGTCCCGTAGACAAGGGAAAAAGGAGTGTCTCCATTGCTAACTTTGATTGTCGTGTGGTGCGCCCATAAGACATGCGACAATTCGTCCACCCATCTTCCTTTGTGTTTGTCCAGGCGCGCTTTAATTCCTTCGCCTAGACTACGATTTGCGCGCTCAACTAAACCATTGGTTTGTGGGTGTTTAACTGATGCGAAGTGTTGTGTGATATTTAGCTCTGCGCACCAGTCTTGAACGGGTTATCACGGAATTGTTTTCCGTTGTCCGAAACGATCTCCCCAGGTAATCCAAAGCGGCATACAATATTTTCCCAAACGAATCGTTTTACTTGATTACCTGTGATTGTCGCAACTGCTTTTGCCTCAATCCACTTAGTGAAGTAGTCTATTGCTACAATAAGGAATTTCAGTCCTCCTGCTGCGACAGGGAAGGGACCCGCAATGTCGATACCCCATTTATAGAATGGCCATGGAGAAGTGATAGGCGTTAGCTCTTGTTGTGGTCTGCGCGGGATGGGTCTATGAACTTGGCAGTCGTTGCATCTCTTTATCACATCGCGCGCATCACGGTGCATAGTGGGCCAGTAGTATCCTGAGCGCAATGCTCGTGCTACGACGGACCGTGGTCCTGAATGCATACTGCATGAACCAGCGTGGATCTCTCGGAGTACGTAATCTGCCTGAAGAGGTCCAACGCACCGAAGCCATGGTTGTAGGAATGAGCGCCGATATAGGATACCATCTCTAAGTTCGAACCTCTGCGCTGTGCGCCGTATCCGTCGAGCGTCCTTTTGCTCATTGGGCAATTTGCCCTTGCTTATAAATTCGATAATAGGGGTCATCCACGTAGGATTCTCCTCCTCTATTACCGTAGATATCTCCCTCTCCGAGATGGATTTTATCTTTAAGATCTCCACCAATACTTGTTTTGACAGGTGCGCGAAGCTTGTAGATGCGATCTTGCTTAGTGCGTCCGCCTTTTTGTTTTCCCCTCTAGGAACTTGTTTAATGGTAAACCTGTCAAAACCTTGGATTAGTGACTTGGTCTTTTCGAGGTATTGAACCATGTTATCCTCTTTAGCCACATATTCGCCCAACACATGGTTGGCTACTAATCGGGAATCCACGTTTGCTTCTAGGTTGCGTACACCCATTCGAGTTGCAATGCGTAATCCAGCGATTAGGGCTTCATATTCTGCCTCGTTGTTCGTGGCTGTGAATTCAAAGCGCAGTGCGTAAGTGAATTCCATTCCTTCTGGATTGGTGAGGATAAGGCCTGCGCCCGACCCATCTACGCATGAAGATCCATCCGTGAACAGGACCCATGGTTCTTGTGTTTCTACCCTCGCTCTGTGGAGGTGCAGCATCGGTGTCTGGTTTTTCGATGATGAAGTCTGCTAGTATTTGCCCCTTAACCACAGTGCATGGTCTATAAGAGATGCAGCATCGGTGTCTGGTTTTAGCAGCACACTCCATTTTTGTAATCACCCCGATGCGTCAGGTTTGGAAATAACTTGCTTGATTGGTTGATCTGTGATTACCGCTATTGGGTGCGCTTGAAAGTATCTGCGCAGTCTTTTGGCGACGAATACTAATGCCAAGACCAATTTTTCCATTGGGCTATAGTTAATCTTTGTCTTCTTGAGCGCCTTGCTTACGAAATATACCGGTGTTTGTACAGAGTTCCTCTCCGTCAGTAGCACTGCGCTGACTGCTCCATGAGTCGTAGATAAGTAGACGATTAACTCCTCCCCTGGTCGGGGTGCGACTAGCTTAGGAAGCGCTGCAATATGTTGCTTAAGCTGTGTGAAAGCTTCTTCCGCTTCCGTAGTCCAACGAAAGTCTCCCTTTTTTGTACACTTCTTGAGTGTTTTAAAGAGAGGAAGTGACTTATCCGCTGATTTGGACAGGAACATGTTCAACCGGCTAGTTTCCCGTTTAGAGACTGAACTTCTTTCAACGTGCGTGGTGAAGGGAGTTGGATGACAGCCTCTGTTTTTTCATGGCATGGCTTAATGCCATCTGGTTCTATCAAGTATCCCAGGAACATGCCTTCTGTAGCGCCAAAAGTGCATTTCTTAGGATTTAACTTCATGTTGATCTTCCGTAGCGTTCTAAATGTTTCTTCAATGTCGCGCACCACTTCGTCTTCAGTATGGCTTTTTATGACAAGGTCGTCCACATAGACCTCTAGGTTGCGGCCCACTTGCTTTTCGAAAGCGTTATCTACCAATCGCTGGTAGGTGGCGCCCGCATTCTTCAGGCCAAAAGGCATCTTTGTATAACAATAGACACCTTGGCTTGTGTGGAAGGCTGTTTTTTCCTCGTCTTCCTTAGCCATTTGGATTTGGTGGTACCCTTTGTATGCATCTAAGAAACATTTAAAGGGATATCCGCACAAAGATTCCACCTTCCAGTCTATCTCTGGTAGTGGGTAGCAGTCCTGTGGACATGCTTTATTGAGGTCAGCGAAATCCACGCACATCCGCCAACTACCATCACCCTTCTTGACCATTACTGGATTGGAGAGCCAGTCATGGTAATAGACTTCTCGCATGATGCCTGCGTCCACAAATTTGTGTACTTCCTCCAGAATGGCTTTTGCGCGCTCTGGAGCCTGACCGCGCTTTTTCTGCCGCACTGGGGAATATCCTTGTCGGATTTTCAGCTTGTGTTCTGCAATCGAGTGTGGCACAGCAGTCATGTGCTTTGGTTCCCATGCGAAGATATCTAGATTCCTTTGCAAGAGCGCGCACACGGCCGCTCTGCCTTTGTCAGACAATGATCCTCCGATCGATACTTCTTGCTCTGGGTAATCAGGATGAATTGCGACCTTCATGTTTGGCACTTTAGCTGCGCTCTGTTCTGGGGTGTGCGTCGTCTCATGTGTAATCGTGTTACACTCTCTTGGTGGCGCAGCGTTATTGTAGATGGTGACAATGCCGCCTTCTACCGGGAATTTGAGCATCCCGTGCGCTGTGGACGTACTCTGCGCGCATTGCCGAAATTCCTGGTCTTCCAATAATGCCATTGTATGGAGAAGGAGATCTGATCACCATAAAATTCATCCACGCTGTCGTGAAGTGTTCCTTATTACCAACAACGACTAGTAGTCGTAGTTGCCCCATAGGCCATATCTTTTCTCCCGTAAAGCCAGTCAACGGCGTCGTGGCCGGGCTTAACTGTCTTTGTATCTCAGGTCGCAACCTTTTGAAGCAATGCTCATACATTATGTCTGCGGATGCCCCTCCATCAACATACATGCGATGGATATCGTGACCCCCCGTATTTATCTCGATGGTAAGTGGTTCCGCCACTGCGTTGTCCGCAGCCAAGGTGGGAAAAGAAATTTCGCTTCCATGAAAAAATTTCTGGCTGATCTTTTGCCTAGTTTTTTCGCTGCCATGATTGTATCATGTAGATAGTATCATCCTTTTCCTTAGGTGCTTCTTTCTTGTTCTCGGTTTTTTGTTTGTTTTTCCCATCCTTGATGTTCTTAACCAGATGATCCAATCTGCCTTCTTTTACTAACTTATCAATTAGTTGGCGCAATTGGACACACTCATTGGTGGTATGGCCCTTCTGTGCGTGATACTCGCAGTACCCATTCCCTACGCTCTGCCCTTCTGGGGTGCGCATTGGTGGGGGTCTCAGAAAGTTCGCGCCTTCCGTTGCAAATATCTCCCTTGGAGTCTTCGTTAGTGGGGTATACTTGTCGTTTCCCCGTCCGCCCCCTTGACTGCGATAGCTTTTGTTACGATTGCTACTCTGGTCATTGGATTGTCTCATTGGCTCTTCTTGTGACCTATAGTTTGAGTAGCCTTTCTTACTATCCGCAGCAGCGGCTTCTCCTTGGATGAAGGACCTCGTGCGCTTCATAAGTTCATCAAAAGTTTGGGGAACTCTATCATTTAACTTTTTGATCAGTTCCGGGTTATTGATTCCATTCATAAACCCTGAGATCTTTAGTATTTCTGGGCACGCCTTGACGTGTATGCATTCGTCTTTAAAGCGCTCCATAAAAGCGCTTGTGGATACCCTTGGCGCTGTTTTACCCTAGCGAGTTCGACAGGGTTTTTGGCGCACTTCTTTCTCTGAGTAAAGTTTAACCGAAACGCCTTCCGCAACTCTTCAAACCCACCGATGCTTCTGCGTGGAAGCTTACTGAACCAGTTGCGCGCATTCCCTACTAATGTAGAGTTAAACATGTGGCACCACACAGGTTGTGGCCAATTTTCGATAGTGGCTGCTGATTCGAAAATTTTTAGGTGATCATCAGGATCACCTGTCCCGTCATAAGTTTTGACATTAGTGGGCATGCGCCTTCTCTTATTTTCTGAAAAATCACTGATGCGTCGAGTGAACGCATCAACTTTTTGGCGGCGCCAGGGACGAGACATGTCTTCGTCTTCCTGATCGCGGTATCTTCCCCTTGATTTCCAGTGTCCTGTTTCTTTGTCCTCGTTGTCCGAGGAGTCACTTGAGGATGGGCTTATTCTTTTTCGGCGCTTGCGCCTACTGTCATCGGAATCCGAGCTTGCTCTTCTGCGGCGCTTGCGCCGACTATCCTCGGAATCAGAGCTTGAAGGGCTTTCGCTTGGAGAGCACCGTCGCCCAAGCCTATCATGAACCCTACGACTACCAAGTCTGGTGTGGACATTGGTGCGCCGTTCCCCGTCTTCATGTTCCTCCAGGTACTGAAAGTCGGCTGTTTCGTCATCCACAACCTTCCTTCCAATTCTAGTAAACACTGGATGTTTGTGGCTATCCTTCTCGCGCCTTTCCTTTCGGTAGCGCGGTGGTGATGCTTCATGTTCAGGGTCGAAGTTGAGCCTGGCGTGCAGACTCTGACTTTATCTCTTTTTCGCCTCCTCTCTCATGAGCGCAGCCAAGGTTTCATAGTTTTGAGACACGAAATCACTTGGCGCTAGTTCAGGCGTGACTCCTTCTAGCGCAAGGGTGTCTGTTTCCAAAACAAGGTCCTTGTTTCGGATAGGCGCGTTTGGTGGCTCAGTGATGTTTAATTCTGGCATGGTGAGAGGAGTGCGCAGTAGGTCTACCGAGCTAGTGGTTGTCGTCGTAGTAGCCTGGGTAGTCCTTGTGAGCGGTTCTACTGGAGTAAAAGCCAGATCTGAGTATGATCCTAGGCTTTTGGGCGCACTGGTTGTCCCAGAGGCCTGCTTAGCGGTTGAATCCGTTTGCTGCTTCTTCCCCAGTAGGTCGTCATGCGTTTTCTTCGTCTGCGGAGTCCGCAGGTTTGAGTTTCCGTGCTTTGTCATTCTAGTTCTTAGCAAAGTTCTTAGTGTAGGGTCCCACGGATGGCGCCACTTGTTGATACAAAAGTTGGGCGTTCCTTGTTTCCGTACCAATCAGATCTTAATGCTTGAGACCTGCGCACTAAGAAAACAAAAAGACACCGTTAGGCTTATCGTGGGATTGTCTCCCACGATTATCCTCCGGCGTGAGAGTAAGTAATCGGTTTTAGGGTTTAGTTGAAGAGTTAGGGTTAATATGTCGTACCTTTAATGAGAGTCGAGAGACTCTTTATATACACACGAAACCCTAGTTGGTTTCGTGTTCCTCACTCCTCAGCGTATCCCGCGTGGGTCGGTTATTTGATACATATCTCATAAATAAGAGATAGATGCGGATCAAATAAAAAGTGACAAAAAAATAAAAAGTCTAAAAAGTGATGTGGTGGTGACACGTGTCCCCCACTTTTTTTACCCCAAGGACAGAAATGTAATTTCACCTGTATACCTGCTGCTTGCTACCCCTCTTTCCTCTTTCCAACTTTCTCTCTTTCTCATACGCTAATTCCCCTCTTTCCAACTTTCGCTAATTCCGTTCAATAACCGCTTTTTCCGTCCATATATAAACAAAATTTACACAATGATCTCCATTCAATTCATTCATTCATTCAATTTCACATTTTTTTCATTCTTTCATTTGTTCATATTTTGCAAAATTAGGGTTTTTTTGCTCTCAATTCATATTCTTCTATTTGAATCGGTAATTGCTCTTCATTCAATCGTACGATCGGTTAATCGGAAAAAATTTAGGTTTTTAACCGTACGATCGGTTAATCGGAAAAAAATTAGGGTTTTTGATCGTTGAGGAAGAGAATTAGGGTTTATAATCATTCAATTGGTCAATTGGAAGATAATTAGGGGTTCTAAGCATTCAATCGGTGAATTGGAAGAAAATTAGGGTTTGAACTGTTCAATTGGTGAATTGGAAGAAATTTTGGGGATTTTCTAATGGCTGAAACTGATACTCATGTTTTTAATCAAGGTAATTTCATTTTTTGTTATTCATTCATCAGTCAGTTAGTGCTTATCTTATGTTCATCAATTTATGCTTATTTTTATCTGTTGTGCTTATCTTAGCTGTTTTTGTTTTATGTTTTTTGGTTCATCAGTAATTGAGCTGTGTTATGTGTTTGTTTTATGTTTTTTGGTGTTATGTGTTTTGGTTCATCAATTGTTTTTGTCCTGTGTTATGAATTTTAGGTTCATCAATTATTTGTGCCGGTGTTATGAGTTTTAGGTTCATCAATAAATTTAATGCTACTATATTAGTGCTGCAAGCATTTGGTTCATCAATTATTTGTCATCTGTTATGTGTTTTTAGGTTCATCAATTTTTTTCATGTGTGGTATGTGTTTTTTGTTCATCAGTTTATTGATGAACATAAAACACATACCACACATGAAAAAAAATGATGAACCAAAAAACACATAACACATGGCAAATAATTGATGAACCAAATGCTTGCACCACTAATATAGTAGACTTAAATTTATCAGTTCATCAGTCATTGTGTTGTGTTATGTGTTTTTGGTTCATCAGTTTATTTTTGCTGTGGTATGTGTTTTTTGGTTGACGAATTTATTGTCCTGGTGTTATGTGTTTGGTTCATCAATTGTTTTCGTCCTGTGTTATGTGTATTAAGTTCATCAATTATTTGTGCTGGTCTTATGTGTTTTTGGTTCATCAGTTTATTGTTTCATCGGTTTATTTTGTTGTGTTTTTTTGTTCATCAATTAGCTGTTTTTATCTGTTGGTTCATCAGTCATTGAGCTGTGTTTTTGGTTCATCAGTTTTATTTTGTTGTGTTATGTGTTTTGGTTCATCAATTTGTTTTTGTCCTGTGTTATGTGTATTAAGTTCATCAATTATTTGTGCTGGTCTTATGTGTTTTTTGTTTCATTAGTTTATTGTTTCATCGGTTTATTTTGTTGTGGTATGTTTTGTGTTTTTTGGTTCATCAATTAGCTGTTTTTATCTGTTGGTTCATCAGTCATTGAGCTGTGTTTTGGTTCATCAGTTTTATTTTGCTGTGTTATGTGTTTTGGTTCATCAGTTTAGTGCTGCAAGCATTTGGTTCATCAATTATTTTCATGTTTTAGTAGTGTAAGTTTCAACTGCTACTTGTATGCCCTGTGTCATGTGTTTTGGTTCATCAATTATTGTTCATCAATAAATTAAATGATTATGTATATATATTTTTTTTACAGACAATGATTATGAAGCTGTTCCATATTCTGTTGGTATTGTTTCTGAGGAGACGGGTGAGAAGTTGTGGATTCCTGATATTCCTGCTAGTGAGAAGCCGTGTATTGGTATGATGTATCATTCTCTGGAGCAGGCATATGAGTATTACAAAGCCTATGCAAAAAAAGCAGGTTTTGAGGTTCGTTTAGGTCAACAGTATGTTTCTAAGAAGAATAAGGACAAAAATCTGGATTTGAAGTATTTTGTTTGTAGTAAAGAAGGTACAAATGCTCCCCCAAAAGTTGGAGCAAAGTCTAATAATAGGAAAAGTCCGTCTAAGCGTACTGATTGTAAGGCTGTTTTGCGCGTGAAGTATATTGAAGGACACGGATATTGGTGTTACGAATTTGTTGAGGCTCATAATCATAGCCTAGTTAGTGAGGAAGATAGTGTTTTTCTGGTTTCTTCTCGTGATGTTTCTTATACTCAGCAAGTTTTCCTATATCAAGCATCGCAAGTTAATCTTGGTCCAGTGAAGGGTTTCAATTTACTTAGGCAGATTTATGGGGACTATGATTTTATTGGGGCAAGTTCGGTTGATTGTAAAAATTATAGGAGAGATGTGCTTGATTTCATTGGTAAGAATGATGCTCAGATGTTAGTTGAGATGTTGATGAACAAGAAGGATTATCTTCCTAATTTTTCATTTGAGTATGAAACTGGTGAGAATAACGCATTGACGAACCTTTTTTGGGCTGATGAATATGCGAAGAGAAACTATTATGCGTTTGGCGATGTTATGTCATTTGATGCGACGTTCAGAACGAATAAGTAAGTTCATTTTTTATAAGTTCATCAGTAATAAGTTAATTTAAATGGTTCATCAGTTGATATAAATTAAATGGTTCATCAGTTAATTTAAATGGTTCATCAGTTAATATAAATTAAATGGTTCATCAGTTAATTTAAGTGGTTCATCAGTTAATTTAAATGGTTCATCAGCTGTATGTGAGTGACAGGTCATGTTACTGTATGTGACTGTGACTAGTCACTGTATCTTATCTCTTTATCTTATCTGAAAATCCACCTTTTTATCTCTACACCAGGACAAATAATTCATGAACCACCTATCTTAACCTATCTTATCTTTTTCCTCTACCCCACCTATCTTATCTCTTTCTCTTTTCTTATCTTTAAATACTGATGAAATTAATGTAAATAGGTCATGTTTCTAGCTTGAATTGTTTCCCCGGAGTGGTCGTTGGGTGACTGTGAGTAGCTTTTGAAACTCATTGATCAGCTCAGACACATAAACTTCGCCGCAACAAGATGATGTTCATCGGTATAAAATTTAATTCACGTTGTCCATCATCTTGTTCTGGCAGTTTGTGTGTTTGAGCTGGTCAATGAGAATCAAAACCTACGCAAACAGTCACCATCGACCATTTCCGGGGAAACATTTGAAGCTAGGAACATTTAAACATTTGATGCGACATTCCGAACGAATAAGTAAGTTCATTTTTTATAAGTTCATCAGTAATAAGTTTATTTTTTATAAGTTCATCAGTAATTTAAATGGTTCATCAGTTAATTTAAATGGTTCATCAGTTAATATAAATGGTTCATCAACTGTATGTGAGTGACAGGTTATGGTTCATCAGTTAATTTATATGGTTCATCAGGTTATATAATAATGTAAATGATTCATCAGTTATATTATAATGGTTCATCGGTTATATAATAATGTTTATCATTTATTTTTGATAGGTACAAAATGGTTTTTGTACCATTCACTGGGATTGACAATCATAATCATTGTGTTACATTTGGAGCTGCCTTGCTGTCATCAGAAACGAAAGAATCTTACATTTGGTTGCTTCAATGTTTTCAAAGAGCGTTTGTTCGAGCACCAAAGGTTATTGTGACTGATCAAGACGGATCAATGAAAGTTGCAATAGAGACAGTTTTCCCGTTATCTCGTCACAGATTATGCATGTGGCATATCATGCAGAAGTTGACTTCAAAGGTATGTTACTCAATTTTTTTTTTTTTTTTTTATTATTATTTTTGTTTATTAGTTACTTATGTTCATCAGTTAGCTTTTATTGGTTCATCAATAACCAATAACTAGTTTTGGTTCATCAGTTTTTGTTTTGGTATGTGTTGTATTTGGTTCATCAGTTTTTTGTTTTACCAATCAACTTTTTTGTTTTATCAGTTAGTTTTATAGAATAATGTTCATCAGTGAGTTCTGTCCATCATTTAAATTTGATCTTGAATTTGTAGGTTGGTCCCGAGTTAGCTAAAGATGAAACTTTTAAAAGAAGAATATCAGATATTGTTTGGACTGATAGAATAGAGCCGGAAGAGTTTGAGGATTTGTGGGAGCGTTTGTTAGTTGATTTCGATTTGAAGAGTCACAAATGGCTTTCAGATATGTATAATTTGAGGCATAAATGGATTCCAGCCTATTATAGGGATGAGTTGATGTCGGGTTTGATGCGTACTTCTTCTAGGTCTGAGAGTGAAAACAATGCCTACGGTCGCTTGACAAGTATTGATTTGACTTTATGGGAGTTCTATAATCATTTTGATAGTGTGGTGGGTTGTCAAGGATTTGCTCAACGTAAAAATGATCATGACAGTCGGTATACTATTCCAGATATGCACACCGAACTTCAGATAGAAAAGGAGGCCTCAGAATTATACACTCGGTCCATTTTCTTTGATGTTCAAGCTGAGATTTATGCTTCTGTGATTTCATGTATGTCGGTTAGTGTTTCGGATGTTGATTCTGGCAAAAAATATGTTATACAAGATAATGGTGAAGATGAGCAGATTTCTAGGCGACATCGTATAGTGAAAGGGAAAGCTCTGCATGACGTACTTTATGAGGTAACATCTTTTTATAGTGACAGTTTTGTTTCATCAATTTTTTCAGGTTCTTTTCAAAGTTCTTTTCAAAGTTCTTTTAGGTTCATCAATTTTTTCTGGTTCATCAAATTGATCAAAGTTCTTTTCAGGTTCATCAAATTTTACTTATAAAATATCTTTTTTTTTAAGAGATGTTCATCAAATTTTTTCAGGTTCATCAAATTTTACTTATAAAAGTTCCTTTTTTTTTTGATAATGATCAAAGTAACTTTTTCAGGTTCATCAAATTGATCAAAGTTCTTTTCACATTTTCCAGTTTTGTTTCATCAGTTTTTTTCATTAGTTTTTGTTCATCAGTTTTTGTATTCAGCCACTGTATGTACTACTTCCTTTTTTTTCAGGTCTTGTGTAAACCAGCTGAAGATTTTTACCAGTGTTCGTGCAAACGTTTTGAGTCATATGGACTTTTATGTCGTCATATCTTTTATGTTATTCGGTTGTCAAAGGTTAAAAACTTTCCAAAGAAATATGTGCTTAGGCGTTGGTCAAAAGATTCATTACCACCTGCATCAGTCATTCAAGCCACTGGTGACAGTCCTGATATGATCTTGCGTGAGATATTCAGATCAGTTGAGTATTGTGTGAATCGTTATGCAAATGATCCTGAGCTGCTGCAAAAGTTTAGAGATCATCAGGTTCAGTTAATGGCGAAGGCAGATGCTGATGTTCCTGTGCCTAAAAAGACTAATAAACGAGATAGGATTGCTTCTATTCTTGGTGTGTCGCAACCGGAAGAGACCATTGTAAATGTTCCAAAGCAGGTTAGTACTGATTTTTATCCGATTTTATTCAATTTATGCACTTTAGTTAGGTTCATCAGTTAGTTTATTTGTGTTAGCATTGGTTATGTTATCAAAGGTTGGGAGTTATCATAGGTTCATCAATTATAGTCATGTGTTATCTTTAGGCTCATCAATTATAGTCATGAGTTATCATAGGTTCATCAGTTATGATAGGTTCATCAGTTGTTGTTCAACATATTTTTCATCATCCAATTGTTATTGTCTTGTTTTTTGGTCCAAAACAGGTTAGTACTAAAGGGTCGCGAAAAAGGATTAAGAGCAGTGTTGAGCGTTCTCTTAATCCAAGTGGGAAGCGTAGAAAGAACTGTAGATTCTGCAAATCTAGCATGAACGATCATAATCAGGCGAAGTGCAATGCCATTAGAGCTCAAATTGCTGCTAAGAAGGCTAGTGATAAGGCTGCTGTGAAGGAGATGAAGCAGAAGGCGAGATTGGCTGCTAAGAAGGCGAGATTGACTGAGAAGAATGCTTGTGTAGTTACTTAGTTGTCTGTTAGATAAATAAATGTGAAGTTTGGTTGATACAAATGGTTTTTTTTTTTTTTTTTTTTTTTTTTTTTTTTTTTTTTTGATAATCATCAAAGTAACTTTGATTTTTCTGTTAGACAAATCAATGTGAAGTTTGTTTGATAAGATTGCTTTTTTTTTTTTCCATAATGATCAAAGTAATTCTGAATTGAGATAATAGTATTCTATTATGAACCAAAAAACACAACACATACAAAAACAAAAACTGATGAACCATAAACTAGTTTTTGGTTCATCAGTTTATTTGTTAATTAGTTTATTGATGAACCAAAAACACAAAACATACCACAACAAAAACTGATGAACCAAACTAGTTTAATGATTCATCAGTTTATTGATGAACCAAAAACACAACACATACCACAACAAAAACTGATGAACCAAATAGTTTATTGGTTAATCAGTTTATTGGTTATCAGTGTATTGATGAACCAAATACAACACATACCAAAACAAAAACTGATGAACCAAAACTAGTTATTGGTTATTGATGAACCAAAAACACAACACATACCACAACAAAAACTGATGAACCAAATAAATTATTGGTTCATCAGTTTATTGATGAACCAAAACACAACACTTACCACAACAAAAACTGATGAACCAAAATAGTTTATTGGTTCATCAGTTTATTGGTTATCAATTTATTGATGAACCAAATACAACACATACCAAAACAAAAACTGATGAACCAAAACTAGTTATTGGTTCATCAGTTTATTGGTTCATCAGTTTATTGATGAACCATAAAACACCACATACCACAACAAAAACTGATGAACCTTCAATAGTTTATTGGTTCATCAGTTTATTGATGAACCAAAAAACACAACACATACACAAATAACTGATGAACCATAAATAGTTTATTGGTTCATCAGTTTATTGATTAACCAAAAAAACACAACACATACCACAACAAAAACTGATGAACCAAAAATAGTTTATTGGTTCATCAGTTTATTGATGAACCAAAACACAACACTTACCACAACAAAAACTGATGAACCAAAATAGTTTATTGGTTCATCAGTTTATTGGTTATCAATTTATTGATGAACCAAATACAACACATACCAAAACAAAAACTGATGAACCAAAACTAGTTATTGGTTCATCAGTTTATTGATGAACCATAAAACACCACATACCACAACAAAAACTGATGAACCATCAATAGTTTATCGGTTCATCAGTTTATTGATGAACCAAAAAACACAACACATACACAAATAACTGATGAACCATAAATAGTTTATTGGTTCATCAGTTTATTGATTAACCAAAAAAACACAACACATACCACAACAAAAACTGATGAACCAAAAATAGTTTATTGGTTCATCAGTTTATTGATGAACCAAAACACAACACATACCACAACAAAAACTGATGAACCAAATAGTTTATAGGTTCATCAGTTTATTGGTTATCAATTTATTGATGAACCAAATACAACACATACCAAAACAAAAACTGATGAACCAAAACTAGTTATTGGTTCATCAGTTTATGGGTTCATCAGTTTATTGATGAACCATAAAACACAACACATACCACAACAAAAACTGATGAACCATCAATAGTTTATTGGTTCATCAGTTTATTGATGAACCAAAAAACACAACACATACACAAATAACTGATGAACCATAAATAGTTTATTGGTTGTAAAATTACTTATTTATCCTTTTATTAGAATGGAGAGTTAGCAACCGTGGATTGTTTTTTGGTCAAAGTTTTGACTGATCTGATGGCTAGAAATACTTTTTACACTTTTTATTTTCATTCCCCTTTGTAGGGGATCGCACCTCATAAGAGATATCCTATCAAGACCATAAATAACTTCGGGTTTGGGCCAACGTAAGCCCAAACCATTATCGTAATAGCCCATTCGTGATGGACTTGAGTATGGGTCGGGTTCGTGACCCGAATGCGAACTATACGTCATCAATATATAAGTATGATCTTAAGGTTATAAGCACTCAACATACACATTAAGCAATTTTGACCAGATATATATATATATATATATATATATATATATATATATATATATATATATATATATATATATATATATATATATATATATATGGTCAAAATTGCTTAATGTGTATGTTGAGTTCTTACAACCTTAAGATCATACTTTTAAGGGAAAATGTCATACTTTATCTTCGCTCCCATCTGGTAACTAACTTTTTGAAATGGACTAACATGGTAATTAGAAGTTTAGTTCCCTGTTTGGTAAAGCTTGTTTACACTATAATAACCATATCATCTCATTCCAAAAACTTTAATTAGCTTATAGATTCCAAAGAAATTAAATTTATTTAAGTGGATCACTTGCAAAAGGCACATTGCACGTGCTCTTATTGTAACGAAAAAGCTTTGTGGGTCAGCATAATGCAACCCATTCTATACAAAGACGTCTTGACCTATTTTACACAACCTGGCCAACCTGCTCATTGTACCAATTTGTACAGGCTTGCCTTGCTTTTGAAGAGAGACTTTGCCGGGATCACTTTCCCATCTGCTAGCTATATATCTGATCTTAATTGCAGAAACAGTGCTAGGTGTCTTATTCTAGCTGAGGCTAGTTTAGGTTTATAAATCTAAAATCAACTATTTGTATGCAACCCGTCATCAATACAAGTACTAGTAGTTTTTACCATATTTCTAGTAGATCTGTTACCTATTAGAGTATTAATTGCTCAGATGACTAGCTGTTTTTTTTTTGGTGCTGGACAGTTCTTGGTCTTCATTGGAAAACCTTGTATGCTTTACTTTTCCGAGTCTAAATATGTTTGTGAAGGAATGTTTGAAAATTATATTACTTCTCATGTATTGACTATGATGGTGTTGATATATTTGCACTTGCAGGATAGATGATCAAGAAGTAGCAACAACCGTAAATATCCCGTGGAAGAATGTGTACTGTCCAAAGCAGCTAAAGGAGAAAGTTGTCTTCTTTTCCTGGTCGTGATTGTGCTGTTTTGTACCCGAGGACTAATAAAATAGTCAAACTTTCTGTAGTGCATTTTGCGATATTTTTCCCTATGAATCTTGTGTGAATGCAATATTAGCCACTAGAGGATGCAAATGGTTGAATTATCATGTCCAAACGCCTTTGGTTAGCATTTGATGTTTTGCATATATGGTCCCTAATAAATGATGCAGTTTAGGTTTGGTAAAGCAACATATGTAAAAGTTGTCTCATATAATATTGTTCAAATGCATTCATCGTTTTGCTGTAAGAATCTACCATTGAAGAAGGTCAATATCAAAATGTTTACTTTGACTTAAAGTTAGGTCTGATTCTCAGAAAAGTTCTAATTTTCTTCTAACGTTCTTTTGATTATAAAAAAAGTGTGGAATCAAGAATCTAAATATATAACTGACTTTTCTGCTAGAGGTCAGTTTGTGCTAAGGGTCTTTATTTTTGCGCATAATCATTGTTTGGTATAAACTTTTTATTAAAGGCAACGGCAGATAAGAATTGCATTCCAACAAAGAAAGAAATCACTAAGATGGAGATCCAACGTGAAGCGTACAACGACAAACAACCTAAAAGTAGATACAAACGGAGACACGCAAAACAAAAGACCTCCTAATCGGCTATTGCTAACGCAAATGCCCCAACGATTAGAGACCCATAATCTCCAGTTAAAACCAAAGCGCTTACACCTGTCGAGATCCATAATAACGAGAGAATTTTGATTTGAGGGAAAATATCTTCGTCACTAATACCCTGTTGTGACTCAACTAATGCATTGGTCACACGTTTGCGCCATCTTCAGATTGCCCATAAGGTAGCAAGACAAACATCATGAAAATTTTTAATGGCCTCCTTACTCTCGTGTAGCACACGATCAAACTTATTGCTGAGATTGAGTCAAACGAGACCGGTGTCGAGATATTCCACCAAGCAAAGCATTTAGACCAAATTGGATTTACCTTTTAGCATGAAAGAAAGATGTGGTTGGCATTTTGGTATAAACTTTTAACCATTTGAAATGAAAAATTAAAAATACAACCTTGTTAGGATTACATGAAGTAATAGAAACTTTTTCAGATTAAAATAAGAAGACCGTGTAAATTTCATTATATATATATCTAGATCAATGGCTGCGACGTCGTTTTTGCGCCGGTATACTGTTCATTCAACAGTGTACCCTTGCAAAGGGATGAGTTGCCGAAAAAAGAATGTGGGCCTGCATTAGCCCATTTTACACAAAGTTGTGCCTTCCGTTTGTTTTGGCCCGTTTGCGGTGGTTACTACCTCAATTATTATGAGGTTACCTTGTTCTTACCTACCTCACTTATTTTGCGCAGCTTATGGCGTCTTCTTTGCCCTTTGTGGTTATCTGCTTTACTTTTTTTTACATCTGTAGATGTTTTGCTACACAACTAGCTGTTTTTTTGGGTGTATTGGGTTGCTTATGCTTTGTCTGTGATTCATCGAATGGTTTGTGTATTTGTTCTTTTCGTGTGATATTGGGTTTGTTCTTGCTATATGATTTAGATAAAAAAGTTCAAATCTTTTATATGTGGATGCTAGGTTTGCGTGTTTCTTTTTTGGTGTGTATCTCTTTTTTATGGATCTGTTTTTTGGTGTGATATTGGGTTTGATCATGCTTTATGATTTAAAACTTGCGATGTTTTCAGTGTACCTTTTAGCTTTGTGGGTAAAAAATACGAAACTGTTATCTGCTTTACTTTTTTTTAGATCTTTAAATGTTTTGCTACGCATGCTCGTCTTTTGCCTGTGTAGCTGTTTATTTTTTTTGGGTGTATTGGGTTACTCATGCTTTCTCTGTGATTCATCGAATGGTTTTTTTTTTTTTTTTTTTTTTTGTTTGTGATATTGGGTTTCTTCTTGCTGCGTGATTTAGATAAAAAGGTTCTTATCTTTTATATGTGGATGTTGGTTTGTGTCTCTTTTTTATGGATCTGTTTTTTGGTGTGATATTGGGTTTCATCATGGTTTATGATTTAAAACTTTCGATGTTTTGAGTTGTTATCGTAACAAGGTTTATTGTTATTATTGCTGAATAGAAACTCGGGGGTGGTAGATTCATCTCTTAAATTTTTTGTTTTTTGCGATCATCTTTTTGTTGCTTTTGTGCCAAATGATTGAAAAATGGCGGCTACAGTGTCGCAGAACGATCGCTATAATGCTGTTTTGCTGTATACAATTTCTGTCAAATGATTATCATGATGTGCGCCTAAAAATATGTGTTTCAGTAATCAATGACGGAGATGTTGATGTTGGTTTGTCTTTTCTTTCGCCTGATTTTATATGGTTTTCTGCGAGTGGTCTTTTATTTGGTTGTTATGGTTTTTTTCCCCCTGTTAGCGATGTGCCATGTTCATGCAGTTAGTGTCTGTTATCGTGAGGCGTTTGTTGAGTCACTTGATATTTCACTTATACATGTTATTAGTAGGGATAGCAGATATGAGTGCCATATCAGGTGGTATAACCACCGTCTGATTGCTTTTTCAGCTTTTGCTTTTGTCTTGGTTGCACGGTTATGTGGACATTTGTTGGCTGGAAAAAAACCTAAGACTATTGCCGCCGTAATTACCGGATGGCATAGTATAAAGACTAACTATGCCTCTACCTTGGCCTGTTTTCATTGGTCCTATGAAGGATGGTGCTGCGTTGTATCCGTTAGATTGTACTTTCCTACCTAACTATTTGATCCTGTCGTTGTCGTGGTATTTCAGTATGGCAAAGAATACACGTGCACTTTCCCTGCCAATTAGAAGCTTCTCCATATCAGAGTTTATATGCATTGTCTTCAGCCATGTTACTAAAGCGATGATAATAGTTTTGTCAACTCACATTTTCTGAGCGTGCGCTGCTTGGCGGGGTAACCAGAATTGCGGTTGCAGCCATGGCGTGTGTTTAATGTTGTTGTGGCCTCCTGCCTTCTTCCCTCCGTTTCTTTTAGCCCATTTGCGGTAGTTACTGCCTCAATTACTTTGAGGTTACCTTCTCCTTTACTACCTTACTTATTTTGCACGGCTTCTGGCTTCTTCTTTGCCCTACCTGGTGCCGATAACTTTTTGTGGTTATCTGCTTTACTTATTTTTAGATCTAAAGAAGTAGATCCCTAGTTCTTGGCAGGGCAAGATTTTAGATTTGCAACCGTGCCGGGTGTATTTACTTCTTGCGATCAGTGATTAATATCAGTCCTATGGTATAGGTTATTAGATTGCCATGTCAATCACCAGATATATATATATTATCAGTTTAAGGTTGTATGTTCTACGTAGGTTAAGCAGTTATTCCAGATATATGAAAACACGAGGAGATTATAATGATCGGCCAGAAATTGGAACAAAAAACCATATCACTTTATTTTTTGTATATTTGGAACAACTGCTTAAACTATTTGACTCTGTTTGCAGGCATGGAAAAATTCTAACCTTCTTCACAGATGTGAGCCAGATGATATAGTTTATAAACAAAGCGACGGCGCTATAGTATTTTTGTGTCACTATGTTATATAATAAACATGTTATCGCTGTTGAAAGAACAGTTGAGCGACGCAAAAAATGACGCCATATATATATATATATATATATATATATATATATATATATATATATATATATATATATATATATATATATGTTTCATGTGTAAGGGTATGCTCACAAAAATGTTGTTTCTCATTTATCAGTTACAATAGGCTACGATGAATCTGTGCCTCTGATTAGAGAAGTGAATCCCTGGCCCTTGGCAGGGCAAGTATTTTCACTTGCAACCGTGCTGGGTGTATTTACTTCTTGCGATCAGTCATCGATATCAGTCCAATGATATAGGTTATTAGATTGCCATGGCAATTACCAGATGGTGTGATGGCTGGCATTCTTATTGTTGTGCAACTGCCTCTGTTTGCATACATGGCAAAATTCTAGCCTTCTTCACAGATCTGAGCCAGATGATATAGTTTATAAACAAAACAGCATCACAGTAGTCGTTTTGTGACGCTCTGTTATATAATAAATAATTTTATGTTTTTCTGAATTTTACATTCATTGCTTTGGAATCGTTTTGTACGAACTGTGACTGTTATAATTATGCGTTCAACGCAGAATCCGGAAGGCAGAAATTGCATGTAGTATTGCATGTTTTCTCCAGGACTAAACTATGAATAAAAAACAGACAGAATATCAGTGATGGATGTACGACCACCAACCGGCTACTGCAGATGCACAGCTACTGCCAGTTTCGGACGGTGTGTACATCCATCATTGATATTTTTTCGGTGTTTTTGTGCTACACAACTTTTCACGTTGAACTGCCTTACTACATTTAACCGCCTCCAAAGAAAACATTAGTATTATTCGAATCTTTAACTTCTTTGGTTATCGACATAAGGGTTCGGCTCTAAACAGTTGTTGTATTTACATGGTATGTGCACTGACCATTCATAGTCTATACGTGTTCTCATACTGACTGTGTTCATATACATAATTTATTTGTATTTTCTTATCGTTCAGGTTTTCTTGGTCACGTCCGCCAATGAGGAGAAGTTAAGTATCACTAAAATTTTGTTGTCTATTTTCGTGCTTACTGTATTCATGTGCATGCTTTGATGACATTTTCGTATCCTTCAGAATATTTACTGCATGCTCGCATTCAGCAGTGATGACACTGTTCGTTTATCTATGTCCTTTGAAGTAAGTTTCTCATTTATTTTTATTTTTTTATATAAAAAATGTTTGTCTGAAATTTAGTATACTTAACTTTTGCTGTTCCCCATTTTTTATAGTAAGAGGCTAGGATCGATTACACCTGCACATCGGGTGTAGGCATTTACATTGGCGGGGTTCAAACAACAGAAGGAGTTGTATACAAGCCTGCAAACGGTAATTATGTTGTGTTTTCAGTATCATTCGTGCAGTGAATCCCGCATATGATCTAGAATGCTTCTTAACATTGTCCTATTTCATTTCCCGCTGAACTTCCTGAACTGCACCGGCCTGTTTATCAACACGCTTTTCTTGACAAGTATACGCTGTTAAATACAGTGTGTTGCAACTTTCATGGCCATGCCTTTTTCACATGCTCATAACTGCGGTAGCATAGAAAGTACTGATGAACAATAGGGTCCGATTCAGAAAGAAAGACAGCAAGCAAGGGGGAATGCTGTGATGAGTAGTTCGCAACAAATTACTTCTCCACAACGTCCTCTTCCATTTCCTATTTTTCCTTCGGAATTAGATTGTACTGTTCATTAGTACCATCTATGTCACCACAGTTGCACGTACGCGGAAACAGGCTGGCTGCTTTATATGTGTTTTCCTGCTTTTCAGGCTTGCGCAAACAGGTACGGCAATGAACACAAGTTGGGTATTATTAGAATTTATGTACCTACTGTATCTGCATCAATAATTTATACATGTTCTCCAATTTGCGCATCTAACTGGCTATGTTACAAACAGTGCGCCTGTAGAGTTGCCAGTGGACAGGTACGAAAATTAAATTCATCCGATAAAATTTTTGCGTTCAAAGATGGTATAGGAGATAACAAAAGACCACTGCATTCGCTAAAAAAAATGTTGCAACAGGAGTAACGGAGACTAGCTGATATTTTTGCATTCGCACATACCAACAACTGTGTTCTACAACTGTTATAAATTATTATTATTTATTATTATTATTATTATTATTATTATTATTATTATTATTATTATTATTATTATTTTTTTTTTTTCTTCGTATATTCATGATTGCATTTCCATTAAAGACTTTAATCAGCAGCACAATACATTTACTGAAAAAGGGTACGGAACCGAAGAGAATGCTGTAACGAATTATTTGAAACAAATCACTTCTTTGCAGTGTCCTTTCCTGTTTGTTGTATGTATTTTCATTGATAGCTATTGTGGCATTATGTTTAAGATCATGTTAGTGGCTATATAAGCTTATTAAAGCTTCAGTAGTTCTGTAAAAGCTGTATCAGTAAAATTATTAACTATCCGGATTGTGGTTGTACTTCGATAAAAGATCCACATCAACAACATCACACAATTACTGAAGAAAAATACGAGAACGAAGAGAACACTGTCATGAATGATTTGAGGCAAATCACTTCCTCGCAGCGTCCTTTTCCATTCCCTATTTTTTTTTTCATAATTCAATCGTATTGTTGATTTGTAGGTTTTATATAACTGCACTTGCTAATACGCAAAAAGAAACCAATTCTTACAACCACAGACCATAAAATTATTGTATTGCCAAATAAAAAAACAAAAAAGCTAATGTTCGTGCACTATAGACATCCAAAACTTCCTATTTTATCACACGCATTATGCTCTTTGTTATCTCCTCTACCATCTTTAGATGCAAAAAATTTATAACATACCTGTTTAAAAAAAAGGTTGAAAATACCAGCTCATGTATCAAATGATGACATTATTTTGTCGATGAATGGTTTGATATAATAAATGAGTATGGAAATTCGACATACCTACTTATTCTAAATTCCTATACAGTTCCTTTTGCTCTTTCAACAATCTAGCAAATCACCTGGTACTGGTCTTTGCACAAAGTGCGTTGAAACATCAAAAGGAACTGTAAAGAATCTTAGAAAAGTCAGCTCTGTTGTTTTTTAAATTCCATTCTTTTTTATGACTTAAAACCAGCCATCTACAAAATAATATAACCATAGATACATGTGTCTTAATAATTCAACCATCTTGATTGTCATAATGGTATATTGTACATTGTTCATGACAAAGCACATTCCTTCTTTCTCTCATTCAACATCAATTTCCATATTTACATAGTTTTTGTGAATCATTGTATTTTTTGTCCAACAAACATCGGTACTTTGAGTTTCCCCTCGAAAACCTATTCCTATGTCGATAACATTGCAATGGCTTTGGTACAAACTTTTGCACATATTTTATCTGCATAGCAATAGGTTCTCGAGGAGAGGTTCAAAGTACCGAAGTCTGTTTGAAGTTCAACCATATACCTATAATAATACATAACGAGATGGGCGACGGACCGCCGCGTTGCGGCGGGGCGTCGTTTCACGGCGTCGATCATGCACAGGAAATAGAACTTTCAATGTAATTCATATATAGACAGTAATTTTCAGTACTTTTCTCGTATATAAACATGTAATCGTTGATGATTCGTACATGCTACTACCAATAATCATTACCTTATGCTTCAAGCGACTACCAATACAAAAAAAATGAGTTCAAAATACGTTGAAGCTCACCTGATCCATTTATAGCATCCTAACAGCTTGTGCATTAGTCTATTTGACGAATGTTCCATATGTTCCAACTCGTGGGGCCTGTACAATCATCAACAAATTACAGGCGAAAACATACGGAAAACTGGAAGCTCATTAAACATAAAAAACAATTAATTGAAAAACCTTTGGTCGCTGAGTGCCGCGGCCTGGTGCTGTCAACTGGCCACAAACGTCAACATCTAACGTTACTGTAACAAATTACAAAATATTCATCAAATGTAACAAAACCTTTCTCGTTAAGTTACTAACAAATATAAAACCACAATTAGCAACTACCTCGATCACAACTGCTGCCCACACGAACAATGGGACATTTTGGCGTTTTAGCACGAACAGAAATATCGTTTTCATGAGTATGCTGTGAAGCCTATTCAACAGGAACTGCTCGCCTTTTCAACAATGGTAGAATGCCAGTAGTTACATATGAGTCGAAAGGACGCCTAGCTTTACTTTTCGTTCACAAAAGTACATAAACATTTAGGAAAATGTTTACATATACATATTACATACATACATAAACGCAAGACTCATACCGTGTAAACTTTTATCCAAGTTGTGTAAGAACGCATACCTCCTATGCAATATATTTAGCAACGACTCCAAACCTACACAAATGAACCAAATTAATAAACCTTATTAATTGTCTTTATAAAGAATACAACTTATACACAAAGGCTTGCCCTTCAGTTTATATAAGGTAATGACGCACGGGGTACCTGTTTAGGGAATACAAATACATAACGCAAGTCACTTGTAAGAAAAGTCCAACAACCAAAATAAAGAATGAACAACTTAATGGCTACCTTATTACCTTTACAATAAAAATAAGTGTATGAAATTGCGTAACCAACGAAAGATTGAAGAAAAGACAGACAATGTTCGTGAGTCCGTGAGCCATCTGTAAACGCTGCACGACAACATACCCAAATCAAGCGGTAGTAAATCAGTAGCAATGAAAGCCTATGAAAGAAAACATAAATATAAACATAAACATACCATGGATCAAATAATTACAGAAAACATCAACCTTTCTGTTAACGTTGCCAATCAATCGTTCAATTGCAGGCGACGTAGCTACATGATCCGTTTCATTTATTGTGAAGTTACTATGAAACAAAAGCTAGAACCATCAAAGATTGAATCTTTAAATACTATATATATAATAAACCGTTTAATCCAGAGTCGTTAAGCGGGATTTTATGATAACAACAATAACAAAACTAAAACCGCATCATTTCCGATACAAATATTAACAATTAGAACAGGCAAAAACAGATCAAAGATATCAAACAAAGGTTAAAAGGTTGAAAGATTGAATCTTTAACTAAACCAATTTACAAACACTGATCACGAAAAACACCTTTTAACACCTACAAAATCAATTGTTTCGCATAAATAATCCAATCCCTTAACCTAAAGGATAAGAAATATACAAACCTAGCAAACAACAAAGGGAAAATCAACCGACCGACAACAAAGCAGCAAACCCAGCAACGAAGAAAAGCAAACAGATAATGGCGGCTTATCTATACAACCGGATAAGTATCAAAACTATGGTGGTCTACTAATAAAAAAAAAAATTAAGAAAATTTGGGCTGGGCCAACACAAATGGGCCAGGCTAAGGAAGGAATGTTATTTGTATGACGCAAATTTGACGTCATGTAACTGTAGCAAAAGAACCGACGGTGTATAATATATATAGTAACGAGATTGGCGATAATCCGCCGCGTTGCGGGCGGGCCTGTTTTTTTGCCGAGATAGTTTTCTATAAATAGTCCGCCGCGCTGCGGTCGGGCCTGTTTTTCAGCCGAGTCGATTTTGCATAAATAAATTGTAAACCAAAAGTCTGACAGGACATCAAGTGGTAAAAGCGAGACACATGGATAAACATCCAAAATAAGACTAAAATTATAAACTTTAAGTTGTGTGTTAATGCTAATCTTTTTAAGTAACAGCATGCTATAGCAAGAAGCATACATGGATAAATGGATGTATTCTATATTAAGGTGACATTAAAACATCCAAGTATATCAATATAGTCGTTTGTGGATAAATGGTACATGGATAAATGGTACAGATTCCAAGTATATCAAGTTACTCAGTTTCAAATATGTTGGTTTCAACATTTACTTATGCATGCAAAAATAAACCTTCAATAGCAATGTAGGCAATGCAAAAATAAACTTCTAGCATTCATTTGATTTCCTACCCAACATCTCAAGCATGCATTCAGGTTGTCTTCTAGAAACATACAAAGCCTCATGCTGTGTATTTATTTTTGGCACCTCTGTCAAGTTTCTTAGCATCCTCCTGAGATATATGATGCTAAATATGAGTCGAAATCAACTGACCTCACACAGATTACATAAACCAATGCTCGAAGACAGACACACTTACATGGAATATGAATCATATGATGTCGTTGTAATCAAGTAATTCCTTCCATTGTTTCCCAATGCTCATCTATAAAGAAGGTAAAATAATCTTATAAACAAACATAGCAACTAATGGTTTGTGGCTTTTTAGAAATAACATAGTTATAAAGAAACTATTTGATAAAGTTACCAACTATAATTTGCTCCGAGTTTAGTACCTGAGCAGCCTCATTGGCAGCATTCTTAGTCCAAAGAGCTGTCTTTTCCTGCCTTGATCAACATTTACATACCTGCTTGCCCCTTTCCTATTTCGGACTACAAACATATATGAATAATATAATCTGATAGATATTTGAAGTTTTGAACCAAGAAAATGAACAGTTGATGATAAAACATTTGGTCATAAAACATTTAAAAAAAACATTTTAAACATGCTTGCTACATACCAATTGGAATACTTTCACTTTCAAATTCGAAAGATTTTGCACTTCATGAAAGGCGAAGTATCACAGATAACCCATTGTCTTGTGAAGCGTACTTGTTTTTTGCGTTTCGGATGACCAAATGGTTGAATACCTAACCAAAATACATGGGTGTAAGTCAAGTGGTAGATGCTTCAAGTCACATTAAAATAAGGTGTCAATTTGTAGTGGGCTGTGAGCTTGCAATTTAAAATTCTATAAGACTGTTTTGTCGTGAATGTGTATTCTGCAAGTTCACTACATCTGGGCACGTACTTAAGCGATGCATTGACACATGTTAACAGAATCGATGCATCTAATATATTGAATTATCAATTCACATCGTTATGTTGATGATCTTGTACTATATCGATGCATCTGAAGCTCTTAAAATAGGTTATGATACTAACATTTTTTCTTATATTTCTGCATACCTTTTTTTTTCCTTCTAAATATGAGTACAGTAACAGGCCGAATTACCTTGGGCCAAAGAATGCAGAGTCACACCATTCCCCTGCAAATTGCATCCGTGTTATATACTTACAACTTTAATCAAAACTCAACAAAGACGTGCATATTCTAATACCAGGTGTTATATCAACTAAATTTTAAACTATATAATCAACATGAAAAACCTAGTACTATTTGCTTATAAGAAAAACCCAACATTATTGATTATAGTAACCTCAGTTACGTAAATAGTCAGCGATTTTAATTTGTTACGGAAGACCCACGAAACCTATAGTATCGAACAGAGATGAACATGCCGAAGGTTGTGCCGTTGAACCACCTAAAAGAAGGGACTGGTATACCTGAAACACAAATGTAAACTTCCGTTAGAACCTAATCAAGCCTTGCATATCATTAATCTTTGCAACTGCAACTCAAAAAGGTTCATTATCAATTTATTTTCTTTGAAGCCAATCACTGAACAAATCCATTCAAAGCAACCAAGACAATACTGAAACGATAAAAGATTACCTGATTGCGTATTATTGAACCATTGAAACCACGCTTGTAGACGACTATAAGATCACTGAAAGAAAGTAGGTTATTCTCTCTTCTTTAAGTGACAGCATGAGGTGCTTGGAATGAGGTGAAATGTATAGACCCTGTCGAACAGTCATAGACCGCCTAGAACGCGTATTGGATTACGGGAACGTGTATTGTGTATGCTAGCTTCAGCTGTAACAATGACAGTTAACACTAAATTAATTTCCACCATCATAGCAGGTATTTCAAAAATAAAATGCAGAAAGAAATAATAGCATATCCAAGATCAAGAGTCTGCTAAAATTAAACCAATAAAACAACTAACCTCTAGTGAACGGCTGAGCATTATCACAGTTGATTGGTAGCCGTGGGGATCCAGTAGTTGTTTGTTCATTTACATCTATACATCCGAGAAAAAAAGAATACTCAATCAGCAAAAACGATCATAGTCTACACGTGTACAGAAATTCTAAACTACAAAAATGCATTGATACAATCATAAAAGAAAAAGCAAAAAAATCAAAAATTAAGCCTGCAAAACAACCAACCTCCAGTAAACGTTTGTGTATTATAACGGTTGACTGATGCCCGTGGCGGTTCGCTGGTCATTTGCGCATTTACATCTACACAGCCGAGAAAAAAATGAATATTGTATCAGCATAAGTGATCACGCTCTGCACATATACAGAAACCACAGTGCCACCAATCTCTTACCTTTCTGCATAGAACAGTTATCCATGTGTTGCTTCCTAATGTCATGCGAGCTATATATGTCAACAGTATACAATACAGACACTATAATTAAAACTGATGATAATTGTGCCAACCGATTCGTCTAAACAGAACGTTTAGTTCCGTAGCAGGTATTTAGGAAACCAGATTCTTCAAAACTACGGTTTGTAGCGTGCCAAAATGGCGACAAACCTGATCACTGTTACCTGTAAAACTACTCGGCTCCCTAAACAGCAGCGATGATATTGTGGAATCGCACTTGTGGAATGACTTTGCAGCGTGCCACAATGTCGACAAACCTGATCACAAACGGCCAAATACACATAATCAAGAGGCGGTTCTGCACATTAAAAAAGAAGTGTAAAGAAAATCTAACGTATGCTTCAAAATTTTGGTAAAATTATAGCTTAAAAGCAACGAACCATTTGTATAAGAAATATGAAACTGGCTTGCTATGAGTCAATGAACGTGTTTGACTGGTATTTGCACGTGTACCACTTAATCTCTGTGCTTTTCTTTCATCAGTAACTGTGTAAACATTAGCAGGCGATTGAAAATTGATTCTCTATCAAGTATCTACAAAACAGAACATTACGAAACCGATACAATCATTGTGCCAGTAAATTTTTTATGGAACTATATTGCATGATATGATAGTACTTTGAGTAATACAAAATCCAGGAAAGTGAGTATGTTGTCAAACCACATGATACATCGCGACACCCCAATGACCGGTCGACGTTGTCGGTATGCCCATTTAGCTCAAGATCTTTAGCCTTGGTCTGTAACCACCTATACCATATAACACACAACATCGTAAGATTTTAATTATTGACCAATTTGAAACCAAAGTAAATATGCAATAGGACCACGTATATAATATAGTCAGGTACTTAAAAGGTAAACTAATAAGCTTAAAACATTCAACATTCAACGAATTTACTTGCCTTCAGTCATATAAGATCTTCGACTGCCGCTAGCACATAAACTGCCAAAATCATTTTTTGCTCTTTGATAATTGACTGCAATAACATAAGGTTGCCAACAGTTAGTACAACTCAAGTGATTGTCCGTGTATTGTGTCAATAAAACTGTTTCAAAATGCTAATATCCATACTACTTAAATGTACACATTTGGCAACATTGTGTAGGCCACCCATGCTTCTGAAAGAAGGACACACTGGTGCGGTTGTTCCCTCAGCCGTGCTGACAGTGAATGAATTCTGGTCTTGTTGCTTTATGTTCAGGATAAGAGATGCACCTAAACAATATATCCTCATAGACATTATATACAAACATAAGTTCAGAAGTCGTAGCGTGCAGACTTTTTATCCAAGTCGCGTAACAACTCATACTTCGTTTATAATATATTCGTCAACAGCTCTAAACCTACACAAACGAACCAAATTAATAAACTTTATTAATTGTCCTTATAAAAAGTAGAATTTTACACAAAAGTGTATGGAAACTGATAAACCTTATGGTCCCTTAATTTGGGCTCGTCAGCAGTTTATAAGACTAAGTGGTGGTTTGTGCATATAGAGAAAAGGACATATTTCTCAATATAACGATGCACAATTTTACCAAACTCAGACGCCCCACTTTGCCCAAATACATAAAGAACCCATGTCAAGCTCACCTTATTAGGCGTCATTCCTTGGCAGTACGTCGGTCCTACCTTGGCCAGTACGTTGCGTCCATGCATCATTTTCATGAGAACTGCAGCTCGTATTTACTCGTCCAACGAAGCCACCTGTTCCAGCAAATTGTAACTTAAATTAGGCATTTTGTAGTAACCAAATAATGCAAATCTCATAGTTGCTATTTACACTTTCACCATTAGTTTTATTTAAGCTTATCTATCACAGTACATGCCCAAATAAAGATGTCCAAAAGCCCAGCTGTTTTCCACTGCTTCATCACAATCTTTAGTTTTGTGTTATTATGGGGATGTGTAAATGCCTCAAAACATGAGGATATAAAGATTTATAAGCTAAACAATGGCCATTTTTCTGTCAAGTTAACAAATTGGGGTGCAACTATTATCTCTATTCTTCTGAGTCAATACTACCTACGTTAGATCTATATCATAAAATCGTTAATTAAAAATGAAATCAAAAAGTTGTTGATATAGGTGAAATATAAGTTTGTATTCATTTATAAGTAATGGGGTATCGATGCTTTCTATCGTGGTTTAAAGTTGATTAAGTATATCCATTACAACTTTTACAAGACACTCCAAGTTGAAACTATAAATAGTGATCTTAATGACAACAAATGATATTGCTTCATAGTTGGTAAGTATACAAATAGAGAATAAAGCTTTAATTCGAAGCCCAGAGAAAGAAGGGCAGCCAAATGATCAGCTTGAGTGACGTCTGCGAATTAGCATATCGATTATTTAACTGCTACCCTGATTTAACAATTCCGATACATCTATTTATGAATAGCTAGGTAGATAAATTGATTTAAATTGTAATGTATCTTGTAATGGATCAAATGAGTAAAGTTGAACAGAAATGAAATGCCAGAAGAATGTGCCTTGAAATTCAGTACCTTCAAATTAACCTTCCTCTTGCTGCAACCAATTCGATTCAAATCCTAAGATTATACAAATAAAAAAAATTTAAAAATAAATAAATAAACAAATAAAGTCCTTACATCCCAGGAATTGTTTAATCGAATCATTTGGTTTTGATGGGTTGATTTGAGCGTGTATATGGTCATTGCAGTAACGCAAGGCATCGTACACACATACGCAATGGAATAAATGAATAATCCTCTTCCACTGGGAATCAAAAATAAAAATAAAAGTAATCTACCATTAACTTGTTTAGGTACATAACCCAAAAGATTAAGCTGTAATCATACCTTATTCCTTATACTAAATCTTCTGTAGCCGCAACACCCAACGATTTTGTAAGGAAACTTGTTGCTTCATATCACCCGTACCTAAAATCACCGTGCACCTCAAAATCAATACCACATCAGCCGGCCCGCTTAAAATTAGGGCAAAAAAGATTACGAAATTAAGAACCATTAAATCCATAATAGATTTTCATTGATGTTTTGATAATGTTGTGTGTGGGTATAAGGTGGTTTTGATGTTCTGGATTTGTGTTATCAGATCGGGAGAGCGAGTTCTAGAAAGGAGTAGAAGCAGAAATGGGGGCGATATCTCTTGACCTTGGGTTATAGGAACAAAAGCAGATCATAGAAGCAGGCTAGGGTTAGCCCAATAATTTTGGCGGGAAAAGCCCGCACCAAAACGGCGTCGTCATCACCGGTTTTAATATATACTTATAATGTTCAATTACTATGATTACAGATTTTTTTGTGCTCAATAATTACTCCTATGCATCTGGCGTACCTAATTTTTGTTCGCATATTCATAACTGTAGAGGTACAAAAGGCTCTGATCAGCAATAAGGTTGAGTTTGTAAAGAAAGTAGAGAAACCGAAGAGAATGTTATGGCAAGTGATTTAAAAGAAATTACTTTTTCCCAACGTCCTCTTCCGTTTCCCATCTTTCCTTCATAATTCAACCATAGTTATTTCGGATTAGAGATGACTAGAAGAGCTTTACACTTTTGGACTTAGTATTTATTTTAGTTTCCATTTGTATCCCTTGTATTTCAGATTTTCCCTTTGTAATCTTTGAAATTCATTTGTATTATTTAAGTCATATGCTTGTGTTTGCTTTGATATGTCACCATAATGTGATACTTTTACCCTTGTCGGGTTGGGGTGTTACACTAAGAAAAGCATTTTAGACCAAATTGTATATTACTCTATCTACTAAAAAACTAAAAATCAAAATATCAATAAATTTCATTACACTATTCATATTCTCATTCCCGTTCCTCATATCTAAACTCACAAACCAAACGGGCTCCAGAAAAACATAAAGTCAATTGTATACCCACTTAATTCTTCAAAGCGGGCTGGATGTACGAAAGTGAGTTAGGTATCAAGGCGCTCAAAGAATGACACAAGCGGAAGCAACCAATGCTTTGTTGACTCTTTGTTGTCGGTCCGTGTTTACTGATAAAAATATTGGTTTTACCTACTATTGTATTTGAATTCATGGCTCTCGCCGTATACTCTTACAGATGTAAACATTAGCATTTCTTGAAAAATATATATTTTTAGGCTAATGATTTACACACTTTTCTATTTTATTTGCATACTTCATATTGTGATATAAAGAATTGTACATTTGCTACGTAATGCTTCTTCAATTTATACACTAGAGTAGGGCTGAGCATCACAAATCCCAAAACCGACCGGACCGAGAAAACCGACTGGACCGACCGAATCGAAGGACCAGCGGTCCGGTTCGGTCCGGTCCGATCTTACATACAAACCGACCAATAATGCCTTTTTGGACATGACCAACCCGGACAGGACCGAACACATTCGGTCCGGTCCTCAGTTTGTAGTTTTGGTCTAATACAGTCTCGATTCTGTCCAATCTTAAACCGATGCTCAGCACGCTAGAGTGTCAAAATAAAAACGAACGAGAATGGCGACGACGCCCGCGTTGCGGGCTTGCCTGTTTTTCGGCTAAGGTTTTTAACGGCTGAAAAAGTAATGAAAATAACCGTGAACATAGGACAAAGAGCAAACCATAAACCAAAGGTAAGGTTTAAAAAATACTGTATAATTTTTAAGGTAATGGGTTGGTTTATGAATATGGAAATGAAATAATGGGTTACATTTCCATTTAGAAGTGTTAGGTTAATAGGGTAGCGAACAATGGCAACACTAAAGTCCCAGATCTTCGGCGGGCGGGCCGGTTTTTTTTGCCATTCAATTTAGTTTCTGATGCTTTCGTGTTGTTTTTTAGCGTTAAAATTATATTTAAAAAAAAAAACAAAAAAAAAAGCATTAACATTTGTTACATATATATTTTGTAGTATTGTAAAACTTTTTTTGTTTTTCTTTTAATTTTTTGTTTCTTTTTTTGGAATTGAATTTTCACTTTTTTTTTTAAAGATAATGGCATTAATTTTTTTCTTCAAATAATTTAAATGCCTTGTGCATAATGGGGTGTTGGGTGTTGTCACCATTTCAGTTACAATAAAAAAGGAAACATCCTTCGTACGTATGTCAAAAGCATATCAATATTGGGCTCCTTTTGTACGTCATCGAGAGACCTTGTTGCCGGTATTTTTTTTGTTCAAGAAATCGCGAGGCATCTGTTAGATACTTGGTAAATAAAGTTTGTTATATAAAAAAGTCGTAAATAGTAAGAAGTTGAGGGTGTGATTTGTAAACATATTTTTTTTAATTGATTATATAACTGTTCGAATTCGTTACTATTGTTTTTGCATGAGCATAATTGATTAAATGGCTTTATGCCTTTATCTGCTTCAGAAGATAGTTCGTGAATTTGGCTTATTATATACACTTGGGCCAAAGTTAGCAATTAAATTAAATATCATGTGTTGGCCCCTATTGGACTTCTGCTTAACCGGGTAAACAACTGAGCGTATGGGCTGATAAGAAAATCCAGTAGGCCAAGGAAGTGGACTTAATTGCAGGGCCCATTGTTTTGGCGGGAAAACGAAAAAGGCGGGAAAAAAGGGGTGCAAAAACGGCACCGTTTTGCCTTGTAATTAAACATATATATAATGAGTATGCCCATCAACAGTAACTATATTTTGACTTTCATTTCTATATGTTTTAAATAAATAAATAAAATAAGTAAAAAAAAAAAAAAAAAAATCATTTTAAAAAAGGTTTACTTTTGAGTTAGATTTGACATGAGAATATGAGATGACATGACTTAGGATTGAGTTGATATGTTCACGCAAATTAGCCTTTGGGCCACTTCCTCACACAATTCATAATCATTTCAACATCCCAATTTAACATTAGGGTTTTTCTTAATTCTCCCTAACATTAAAGGTATTAATTCTACTTAATTTCATTCTCAAAATCATTATTAATTACACTTACCCATTTTAATTATCTCTTGTTAAACCCCTTGACTTGATGATCACCTTTTTTTTTTTTTTTTTTTTTTTTTTTAAGAATTTTTGTTTTTAGTATTCAAGAATTGAAATTTAGTATCAGTTAAGGTTCTTTTTTAGTTTGGTTTTAGTTTCGATAGTTTAAGATGATCAAGTTTGTTAGTTGTTACCTTTATTAGCAAATGTAGGTGGGTTTGGGTTTCTTTTTAGCTGATTTGTTTTCTTGGTTAAGATTGCTGTATTGGTCCACCGACTCCACTCCTTACCTTAGCATAAAAGGTTTCGTTTTTCAAACATAAGCTTATATACCGGCCTTATGGGTTATTTGGTTTTCGGCCTATTTCTAATAAGCTCATTTTTTTGTGGCTTATTTTGAAACTTTTCTGCTTATATAAGGTTATCTTGTCGTAACGAGCTTATGTAAGCCAAAAAGTGTTAAAATAAGCCACAAAAAGCGAGCTTATGAAACATAAGCCGAAAACCACACAAGCCATAAGCCCGCTATATAAGGTTAAACAAACATCTATTTTGAGTTTACAAGCTTATTTGATTTCGGCTTATGTTTCATAAGCTAAAAATTTTTGGCTTTTGTGGGCTTATATAAGCTTATCATGACATAATAATCTTATATAAGGGCGCAAGTTTCAATATAAGCCGATAATGTTTAGCTTATAAAATATAAGCCCGAATCAAATAAGTTCATAAGCCCAAAAATAAGCTTAGACAAACACCCCCTAAGTTTTTTCTCCTAGCGTAATTGTGGGCTTATTAACATTTTTAGCAATCATAAGCCAATTTTAGTGTTTGGATTAAGCTTAGACAAACATCCCCTAAGAAAGATGTATAAAAAAATGGTAAGACATTTTAATATCGTAATTTATGGAAGGTTATTGTGAATAGTGACATGTATGTTCATATTAATGTTCAAATGGAAATATAATAATCACTTACAAAATGGTAATAGAAGATTTATTTGGAAAAAGTACGGCATCGATTGATTTTTTTTTAGGCATAGCGAGTGCATGTTTAGAAGAACTTATTTACTTCATAAAATAGACATATATCCGTATACGGTGATGCCTGTAATGGCATTTTGGATATTGCAGTAGATGTTCTTGTATGTCATTAGTGCAGTATGTTTAGTCAAACCGTAAACTTCATGCATATACGATCTTTCGTAACTTCCGTTAAACTACATTTAATGACGTGCTTAGGATATGTATATAGGGCACGAGTGTAAATTTGGTAGTCATTCTTTTTTAATTAATAGATAAGCCATAAAAAGAGAACGTGAGTGGGTTTACTGTAATACACTTTTATGTCATTTAAATTGAGTCACTTCCGTTTTATCTGTGAAAAACTAAGTCTTGTAACAAATTATTCTTTTTTATATACATTGCTGACAGGCATGAAGCGTTCTAGACACCATAATGTAGTGCATGCACATGACGAGTGGCCTATCAGAAAAGCCCTCACACTTTCTGATGTTGACATTACTCACCCATTTCTTACTCTTCCTCGCCATTCAGTTGAGAATTACATCCTTGGGCATTTGACGCAGCTTGAGCGTGATCATTTAATGAACAGAGAGCAAGTGGCAATTAATGTTCAAGATGACGACACTGGTGATCTTTATCTCATGAAGTTAAAATGGCGTGGGAGTTATTACAATCTTATTGGGAAATGGGGAAGAATTGTCCGTAGCAAAGGACTCGATGTGGGAAAAGAAATTAAAATCCGCTGGTTTGATGAATGTTTGCATTTTTCGGTCCCACAGCGTCAAGTTCTTTCAGTACCACCATTGCAGATTATACCCACTATGCATAATGACCAATGGCCTATTAGGAAAGTTTTAACATTATCGGATGTGGACACTAATCATCCTTTCCTACCTTTGGCACGAAAATCAGTTGAAGATCATATTCTTGCTCACTGGACCCCACAACAACGAGAGCTTCTAAGAAACGAAGAACAAGTAAACTTGAATGCACGAGATGTTGATACAAGTGATCTGTACGTGATGAAGCTGAGGTGGCGTGGTAATTATTATAATTTGATAGGAAAATGGGGAAAAATCATAAGGGGTAAAGGACTAGGTGTTGGGAAAGAGATAAAGATTCGATGGGCTAATGGTTGTTTGCTTTTTTCTGTCCCTTATGACCATGAAGTTGTACCTTCAACAATCCCGACGATACAACGTCAACAAGAGCAATGGCCAATTAGAAAGGCATTAACTTTATCCGATGTGGATACAAATCATCCTTTTCTTACATTACCTGGTAAATTGATTGAAGATCATATTCTTTTATATTGGGGATCACAGGCACGAGAGCAATTAAGAAATGATCTTCAGATAAATGTGAATGTTCGAGATTATGACACAGGTGATTCATTTTTTATGAAGTTGAAGTGCCGTGGAAGCTATTACAATCTAATTGGAAAATGGGGTCAAATTATCAGAGGGAAAGGACTGCAAGTTGGACAGGAGATTAGGGTTCGTTGGGATAACGGGTACTTGGTTTTTTCAGTTCCTGAATAATAGCAATACTGATGGTTTATAGGTAGAAGTTGGCGAAAGTACTCAAGTTACATGGTATCATAGTGAATGCTTTTGTTTTGTAAATCTGAAAATGTGTTTTTACTAGTTTACTTTTTTTTTTTTTTTAATATTGCTATTGACTCCAGATTTAAAATCAGAGTTTACATGGGAATTATATTCCGTAGTCTTTAACAATGAGTGATGTCATCATAGTGCTACATTGTCTCGCGTATAAAAGATATAAGGTCGAAAGTTTGCTTTGGTTATTGAAATGAAAAGTATCTACGTGAATTACGTGATAATTTGTTAAACCATGTTATCATCAGTCAAGTGTCCCTATCTCACTTTTTCAGCAGCCTGATCATTGACAATCGGAGAAGCTTTCTAAGAGCTCTAAAGATGTATCCATTTGGGATCATTAGAAGGTGCGTTTCTGAAGGCTAGAACTATAGCCTAAAACTAGAAGTTATTTGAATTTGAAATATCATTTATGTGCAGTTTCCATAATGTCATCCTGCTTTTTAACATGTAATTCAGCAGCTTTTGTGTACAGTTTGCCGATTGATATGAGTTAGTTGAATGTTCTGTTTTTTTACTGATTACATGGTCGATCTTTCTTTTTCCATATAAAGTCAGGGAACCTTTCAACAATTAGAAACACCATTTGAATTTCTTGTTTACTTGCATTTATGCTGCTTCCGTGTTCCATCCCACTTGATAAGTCATAAATCTTACTTCCTATGCTAAGACTTCCTTATAAATCAAGCCTTAGTTCCATGAAATTTAGTTAGTAATATACTAAGGTGATATGTGGGATGTTGTCTAGAATGACTATGGGCATGGGACTCGGGTACAAGGGTTAATGGAATTGTGTTTTCCCTTCTACAATACCTATATATGTAGTACTGTTTTTTGATCCACTTGATATTAAACACAACCCAAAATCACTGTAAGAGGGTGTTTGGAATTGCTTATTTTTTTCTGCTTGTGGTTATGCATCTGCTTAAAAATAAGTACTTATAAACTGCTTAGAAATAAGTACTTCAGGAACTACTGTTTGGATCTGCTTATTATGTAAAAAATGCAATAATTTTCGTAAAAATAATAATTTAATAAAAAGTTTCAGTCAAATTCGTTTATTAAAGATTTTAGGTTAAATATGTATCTAAATATTTATTTTATTAATAATATCAAATAAACAATATGAGAAACTGCAAACAGAAATGCAGGCAGTGTTTAGATGGAGAAACTTATTTTCTGCTAAAAAAGAAGCAGATAAGCAGAAAAAATAAGCAATCCCAATTCCCAAACACCCTTTAAATGGTTTAGATTTCCACCTCTAGTACTAGGTTCAACTCCTTTCTGCATCTCATTCTCTTTGTGAAGAAGAGGGAGTTCATATATTATTGGCAGTTAGTTGTTTCATGACTAAGATCATAGCTGTCAAAATGAATTGAAGGCAAGTTAGTCATCTATGGTGATGACACATTTTGGAATTTTTTAAATCGCTATATCTGATTCATTACCGAGTGCATCTTCAGTATTCCATATGCTATTGGGGTTTTAATATTTGCTGGCTCTATAATTGCTCCCTATGATATTTAGTATCGAGTTTCTGTGAAAATTCACTGATTAGGATGCATGTCAACGAATACATTTTGTCTTTCAGAGCTAAAGTTTTTTAACTTGTCTTCAGCAGGTATGAGTTTGACAGAAAACTATTAAGTTTTGTGATGTTGGCGCGTTGCATTTTTCTTGTAAATAGCCGTTGGTAAGTTTTTTCCGTTGAGATGAATGTAAATTTATGCTGTTTTTCTCTCCCAATTCATTTGTAGAATTAGTTAACTGATGATTTTAAAAGAATCCAGTTTGGTTTCCGGTGAAACTCCTTGCAACTTTTAAGTTAATGAGATGTAATGACTTCAAGGGTGCATTGTATGTAGTGTGTGTGTTTTGTGCATGTGACTGCTGCAGTATATTTTGTGTGTCTGTGCTCTTTTTCCATCACCAGTCCCTATAATTAAATAGTAGACAAATGCTCAATGCGGTTGATAATCAATGGGTTCTGATTGGTGACTTCAGCATCATGTTCTATATGCTGACACACATGGAGCTTTAACCGGATATAAGGAACAGCTTAAAACTAAGCATTGACTTTTGTCATCTGTTTGCGTTTTAGTTCATGTTCAAAGTGGGTTGTAGATCAGAATTCTGCTGTTTGGCTGGTCATATCTAATGCTCAAGTGCTGCTGTGGCAAAGTGGCAGCTGTTTTGCCATGTGTTCTCTGATTTTATGTTTTGGTTGTTTTTAATTGGGTTGGGTATTAGGCGTGAAATTGGTTTGTGTGCTGTTTTATATCTGCTCTTTAGTTGCCTTTTCTTTTCGTGTGTCCTTATGAGAGATGGTTTTGGTAGCATGTACATCTCTTCTATTATGACAATTTGCATTTCGATATGAAATTGCACTAGACGTCGACAATCATGGTATACAAACAACAATCAGGTCGCATCATTTGACTTGGTTTGAGTTTTTCCAGCCGAACCAAATTATGGAAGTCTTTGAACTCATAGATAAGTGACTGGGTCACTTTACTTCTATATGATTTTTTTCCATTCCGCATGTGGCATTTCACGCGATATACTCGTAGTAGATATCTACAAACACTATCAAAGATACACCATGGGTTGATAAAATCGGAAATGAAAGCCATGTTTAGCTTCTTTTATGGCCCTAAATACAGTAAAACATCTATAAATTAATACTTGAGAAATTAATAACCTCGATAAAATTGATATACTCGTAGTAGATATCTACAAACACTATCAAAGATACACCATGGGTTGATAAAATCGGAAATGAAAGCCATGTTTAGCTTCTTTTATATGGCCCTAAATACAGTAAAACATCTATAAATTAATACTCGAGAAATTAATAACCTCGATAAAATTAATAATTTGTTCGGTCCCAACTTGGGATCAGTACAAATTTAGACACTAATCGATAAAATAATAAGATAATAATTTTTTTGAAACCCCAATGTATATATACCGGTCCTAACGAAATTATAAATTAATAATTACTAAAAAAATTCACAATTTCTTCAATACCTTGAACTTCTAACATTCATTATTATGTATTCATTAATTTCTTCAATGACATTAATCCATATATTTTTAATTGGAACTTGTGTTTTTAATTGATTTTTCATCTCTAACTAGTATACATTGTAAGTTTGTAACTAATTTTTATCTCTAACTAGTATACATTGTACCTAATATATTAGACTTGAAAATTTAAAGGTCATACGTAAAACATTTTTAAATTAATAAATTATTAATTTATCGATATAATAATATTTCGCTGAATTAATAAAACTAGCAGAGTACCCGCGCAATGCGGCGGCGGGTACCTGTGACTATATTTTGTGGTGAGAAAATGTTATTCGGTTACATGTTTTTCTAACAATAATAGTACAAATGAATGATAATTTAAATTAAAATAGCCTTAAGCAATAACAATGCAAAGTATTTCATATCCAAATAAACCGCAAAAGAAAGGAACATAAGTAGCATCTAAGAAACATAAGTTAAAATAGACGGGTACCCGCGCATTGCGGCGACATGTTCTCGTATAATTAAATTTTCTGGCGAGCAAATATTTACGTTTTCAAGCACCGAATAATTTGATCACCTTTAAATTATCACTTTTAAACTTAATTGAACATCAACCTTATAATTAGCATGTTGTTACAATAGGGTTGGCCATCACTTTTACAAATTGATTGAATGTCACGATTTCCGTTGTTAGCATCAACGGAGGTTATTAATTGAAAATTAGCTTGTGTTTGTACTTATGCATTTAGTAACATTATAAAAACTTATACATATTTATTTTATTGACGTTTTTTGTTTTAATAGGTAATAAAAAATCTATTAGCAGGGTACTCGCGCAATACGGTGGCCGGCACCCCGTGACTAAATTTTATGGCGAACAATGTTTTTCACTTATACGTTTTTTCTAACAATAACTTTACGAATAAATGACAACTTTTAATTAAAATAACTATAAGCAATAGCAATCATAATCTCTTTTACTGTATGCACTACGAGTGAGCAAAAAAAACCGAAAAAACCGAAAAAACCGCCCAAAACAAAAAACCGATGGTTCGCTTTATACCTTTTCAAAAACCGAAAAATTCGGTTCAGTTTCGGTTTTCATCCAAAAATCGAACCGTAAAAACCGAACCGAACCGATTTTATTATATAATAGTATTTAACTAATATAATGTAAATAAATAATTAAACAAATCTAATTTATAAATTCATATTAATTTTGTAGGTGGATTTATAATATATTTATATTAACATTTATATGTTTGTTTTTCGTGTGCGTGTGTTTACTTTACAATATATCAATACTTATTTGACAATGATCATACTATGTGTAAGTTCATTTGCATGTGTGTGTCTAATCTATACGTGTGTAATTGTAGAATTATGAGATAAACATTATTAGGCTTAGATTGACAAAAAAAGCAAAGAGAAATAACCAATTTTCTATGAAAATCAAGTTTGTTAGTATAAATTGGCTACACCCAAATAAAAACGGTTAAAACCGAGAAAACCGAAAAACCGAACTGAAACCGATAATAAACAGGAAAAACCGAACCGCCAAAAACCAAACGGTTTCGTTTTGGGGTTTTATAAATACCAAATATTTCGGCTCGGTTTCGGTTTTAGCCAAAAACCGACCCAAACCGAACCGTGCACACCCCTAATATGCAGACTCAAAATTAAATAAAGTAAAATATATATTTATTTGGTTTTGATCGATAAATAACCAAAGGTATAACTTCTATCTATGAAAAAAAAAATTATAAAAAAATGAGTATTTCTAGCCTCTAAGATTTTATGAGTCTTTTTTGGGCTAAAATTATAATAAAAACAAGTCTTTGTTTAGCATTTTAAGTAGATCTTTGATGTCGATTCGTTTTATTCGCTTAAAACATATGACAAAAACTCGAGCCTTGTCGAGATTATAAGTAGATGAATTCAGTCAGGGTTAACAACTACTACATCATCTTTGTATTAAGGTTATGACAAAACTGGGTCTTTTTTTAGCCTTTCAAGTAGATTTTCAAGTCTTTTAGTGTTAATATTCTAGGCCCATTTTTCGATTTAGTCCGGTAGCAACCCAATTACCCATCAAAGCTTACCCTAAATCTAATCTTATATACACCTCTTTTTTAGCACACTCTAACCCTAATCACATTACACGCCTCCATCTCCATTTGCAGCAACCTTATCGCTACATCGTACAATCAAATGAATTCTATCTCAATTCTATCTCAAACACATCTCACATTATCTTCCCGAACCAAACTACTACACTCTTTCTACTGCTCCCTTCTATAGTTCTATACAATGAAGTATTCACATAAACTCATCCAATCCTTATCCCTCCAATGAACAAAAACGAAGCACCTCCTTCCTTATTTCTCCTCCATAATAAACGTATTTCCCTAATAAACCGAGCCCCATACATACATACATCAAACTCCACTGTTCTTTCTTCTCAAACCGAACAACAAATACTAACCTTTTTTTATTTACTCTTTTTCCAATCCGAATAACAAACACAAACCGAAGCACATGCACTCATCTATGACTGAAGAAATGAGGCTCATCTTCAAGATCTCTATCAGGAGATCTCGGGTAGGTTTTGTTATTGTTTACGATCAGTAATGGTTTTTTTTTTTTTTTTTTTTAGGTTTTTTTTTTGTTTACGATCAGTAATGGTTGTTTTAGATCTTTAAAGATCTTGTATCAGGAAATGATAAACAACCTGAGACTATGTTCTTTTTCATTTATATTTCATGAGATGGGTCGTTTGTTTGTGAGGTTGTTCTTCGTAGTTAGGTATTTCGAAAATGGGTTTAATTGGTTGTGGTTTGATTGTTGTTTGACAGATAATGTGGGTCTTTTGTTTGTTGGCTATTTGATTTCGTTATTTGACTTTTTCGTGGACCACTAAAGCTGAAATAATCGTTGGTCACGGGGCGTGGGATTTCTTTAGAGAGGAAGAGAGCATATTTCTAGACAGAGTGAATATGGTTTTATTTTTTATAATTTGGAGAGAGTGGTCTAATTTATCTTTACCACCTTATAATGCATTTAGGACATTCCCTAAATAGCAAGGCTTAAAATTCAGATTCAACATCTTACTTATATTAGAAAGAAGTGTTTTACAAATGCTAATAAATCAATACATCAATGTACTTTGGCTATTAAATGCTTTTCCTTGTAACAGGCATTGCAAATTTCAAAAGCAAAAGTAACAGGCCTGGAAATTAATTAGTCCATTTACAGCCCACTCGAAACAGCTTTTCTCTATCTTTACTCCCTCCACCCATCCAGTTTTCTGTGTCTTTAAAAAGGGCTGCAAATCAGGAATTTCTCTTCTAAAATCATGCCTTACACAATGCAAAATCCTACCATATCTTTAAGAAAGTACCACTATAAAAATCAGGCACAAGATCATTGTTTAGGCACAAATAACATATCAAAAAAAAAATGGTCCTGTCATCTTTGTCCCTTGGTCCCACTGTTGAGGTTCGACATGAATCAAGTAGTCCACCCCATGAGCTATCAGGCCTTTTGTCCTCTTTAAACGCTTTCTCCACCCACTGATCTTGAACTTCATCCAGTTCCAGCAGCCCTTGCACCTCTTCCAGCCTCTCTTCCAGCCCTTGAACTTCATCCAATTCCAGCAGCCCTTGATCCTCTTCCAGCCTCTCTTCCAGCCCTTGAACTTCATCCAATTCCAGCCGCTCTTCCAGCCCATGCACCTCTCGCAGCCCCTCTTCCAGTTCAGCTTCAAATAAATCGAGCTCTTGAGGTAACAAACTTTTGCAAATCTTTATATTTCTTTAACAAACATGTAACATACCTGTTCAATACAACAACATTACTAAATACTAATGTTTGTTTTGTTTTATATTTCAGATTGAGAAGAAGCGTAAAAGGTTCATCAACCTGATGCACTGGAAATGGGACGAAGTCATTACCCTTGATGAGGAAGAAACCCCGTCCGAGGATTCCTTAACAAGGAGTGTGAAACGCAGAAGAACAAATCCGGTTTCGATCTTTGGCAATAAACGGGTTACTTGTTTTGGGCACGACAACAATGGAGAGGATGCATAAACCTTCCTATCTTTAATTCTAAGAACATGATGCATTAGTGCATTACTTTGTTTTAGTTTTGTGTTTCATGCGCTTTTAAAAGTGATTAATATAACTTGCTGGTTTCATTATAAATTTCATATTTTGCGTATTTGGTATATCGTCATAAGAATTTGCGTATTTGGACTATGTAAAATACCTATGACTTACTTGATAAGTCTTCTGATACTGTATATTTCCAAACAGCAAATAACTACTGCCAATGCGAATCGGGTGTCTTTAGAGCTCTGAAAAAAAGGAATCAAAAGCCTAATAAAGTCAGAGGCAACAAACTTAACTGTAGTAAAAAATATAACAGACAAAAGAAAATCAAAAAGAAAAAAAGGAAGTGATCAGATTAATGACCATAACCGACCTGAAAAATACATGAAAGTGCAATAACACGTGTCATCCAATTGATAGAGTGGGCTTTTACATCAGCAACAACCATAGACAAAATGTACCTGATAAGCAATGTACCTGTATTGTGATGTTGATGGCAATAAGTATTAGCCAACTTCTCCCTGTCCTGAACCCTGATTTAACTTTTTGTTTCCAGATATTCCTTTCCTTCTGTGCAGTGAAAAGCGTCAAAGAGCCAAAGATAAATTCATTTGAGTTGCTTTGAGGCTGTTGCTGCTGCTGCTGCAGCATTGTAATGTTTTCATCATATTCGGCCTTCACGCAGTCAATATATCTATGCATGCTATGTTAGTAAAATCGCAATGAAAATACCATGACACCCTGTCTTTAGTCCCCTTGCTACTTAACATTCAATGTTTTCTGACTATCTGGTCTTATTAAACTATCAGCCAAAGAGTTTCACATGTATTTCTTCATCTTGTTCGAATCTGTTACTTCAGCTACATTTAATTTGTGATTTAGTCAACTCCATTTGGTTTATGAGTACATTTGTTTCACATAAGTCTGCCCATTTTCGTTATATCATAAGTCCAAAATTCAATTTTGCTTTTTTAGGTTAGGGGAAACTCTATCCTGCTACTACCCTTTAGCTTTCTAGCACCCGTTTCCATCATCTTGTTCCTCATCTCAATAACACAATCCCACGCACCCTTTTCACCATGGAGCTTTATTAGCATTTTGTATTTGATTCTTGGACCAAAATCACAGCCATTATTTCAGCAACTTTGTATCATAATTAATGACATTATTATTAGAATTTTTGTTTTTTTTTTAAGATATGTAAATCACAAATTGAATATTTTTAGCCTTACTTTTATCCATTTACTATTTATACTAATTATTTTTTTAATTTCTGAAACTGATAAGACATTATTATTAGAATTTCAGTTAACATTGTATTTGATTCTTGGACCAAAATCACAGCCATTATTTCAGTTAACATTGTATTTCAGTTAACATTGTATTTTTAGCCTTACTTTTATCCATTTACTATTTATACTCATTATTTTTTTTAATTTCTGAAACTGATAAGACATTATTATTAGAATTTCAGTTAACATTGTATTTGATTCTTGGACCAAAATCACAGCCATTATTTCAGTTAACATTATTTCAGTTAACATTGTATTTTTAGCCTTACTTTTATCCATTTACTATTTATACTCATTATTTTTTTAATTTCTGAAACTGATAAGACATTATTATTAGAATTTCAGTTAACATTGTATTTGATTCTTGGACCAAAATCACAGCCATTATTTCAGTTAACATTGTATTTGATTCTTGGACCAAAATCACAGCCATTATTTCAGCAACTTTGTATCATAATTAATGACATTATTATTGGAATTTTTGTTTTTTTTTTAAGATACGTAAATCACAAATTGAATATTTTTAGCCTTACTTTTATCCATTTACTATTTATAATCATTATTTTTTTAATTTCTGAAACTGATAAGACAATATATATATGACATACTACATGGTACCATTATTAAGACAAAAAAACACACTACACAGCAAATGGACTATCAAAGTGAAATTATTAGTGATTCTATGATTGTTGAAGTTGAGGATCAAATACCTGACCTTGATGTAACCAACCTTCTATCATCTTTAACTCTTTCTCCCGCCCGCAAACTTGATCCAGTTATCGTTCAAGGGATCCCTAAAACTCACCCCGTTGTTGTGGTAACAAATCATCTCCAATCTTTATACGTACCTAAAACATAAACAATCAAAACAACAAGACATCTTGCATTGAAATTTAATGATGTTTATATTTGATTTTGCAGGAATATGACCCTTACGAAGCTATTGAAAGCTTCAAGTTACTCAACGAACCACGCTTGTGGTACAAATGCAAAGCAGTCCGCGTAGAGTTTGTTTGGATGGACGAAAAAGAAAACAAACTCTGGCTGTTTTTACTCGATAAATTTATAAGTTAATTTAAAAAGTATATTTATCAAAAAATCTGCGTACATGCTTATTAATTTGTTTTGTTAACCTACTACTACTTTATATTTTAGAGACAAAAAATTGCTGCTACTGTCCCCCGCCAGTTAATTCCATTTTATGTGGGACGAAACTTGGAAGGTCGTGTGTTTTCTTTGAAACATTTCCAGATAGATTATCACTCCCCATACGACTACCCAAGATTGGATAACTACAGCTTTGTTCGTAATGATTGGGCAATAATGATAAACAAAAAAACTGAGCTTAGACAGACAACAGATGGAGAAGATGACTGGTTTGACAACTATCCGTTGGTTGCTTCTATTAGGTGGCTTGTGGAGGAAAGGACAGCTCGCCAAATGTTGATTGGTATATCTAAAAATACTTGCAGAAATTTGTTTATCAAATTTACTTTTTTTATGTAATAAATATAAAGTTTTTGTACTTCTAAAAATCCATACTTTCCTCGCAGATGTTGTTGGGAAATTGAAGGAAGTATGTTTGAAAACATACCTGCATGTAATTAATGTTGGTAGAAGAGGTCCTTGTGAAATTATTCTGCAGGATTGTATGTAAGTGTTTATATGTAGTACTTTTCAAATATAAAATAATAATAATAATAAATAAAATATGAATATACTCACCACCAACATTGAATTGAATCATAACAGGGGCCAAGAAATAAAACTGATCTTGCATCACATTCCGGGTGCTCTTCCAGCAATGATTGCAAAAGCAAGTTACGAAAATGTAAGCATATATGCGGCTCGAGTTAGACTTACTCGTACACAAACAGGTAACAACCAATTTAAAGTATGTTAATTGTTTTCAAATCCATATTTAAGTACTATAAATATCTCAAAGATTAACATACGTTAAATATCTTTCAGGTAACATACTGGAATCTACGGATGTTACAAAGATTGAGTTCAACCCGATTATGGCAGAAGCACAAGAACTAAAACGTCTGCAGAATTTATATTGAAAACTATGTTTTTAAACTTGTCTTTATTTCCTTTTGTTCTCAATGGTGAAATAATAAATTTCAATCATCTTGTATTGTCAACAGTTTGTGTGGAAATTTTGAATGAATTTAACAGATTTGAAGTATTTGGGATTTTGAATCATTTGCCCTTATGGTTATTTTTCTTTCATACAGTATCTCACACGTTTTAACATGACTTTAAGTTTCTACAATTTAATCACGTATAAAATAACCTATTAACCACGTATAAAGAACAGAAATAAACCTTGGGGTGATCCATGGCTGCCATATTGTATCCTAAAGTATTCTTGCATTCCTGAATAAAAGAGGTCTGGAAATCCTGCATACCAGATAAACCTGCAAACAGATTAAACATTACTAAAGATTATATCTATCAAATAAAAGAGTTTCCTGCTTTATTTTTGTTTGAAATGTTATGCGCTTTAAAAAGATTAATAAAACTTGTTGGTTTCATTATAAATTCCATAATTTGCGTATTTGGACTATGAAACATACCTGCGTAAGCAGCATCAGGATACCGTTGTATGGCTTTTAACAACCAAATATATCTTCCAGGTTCGAGAAGCTGCACACGCAATAAATTGTTTAGAAAAAATTTATGCATAATTATCAAGTCAAAACATGGTTGCATAAGTTAGTAACAAACAGACACATAACACTTTCCAAGAAGTCCCCGCATGAGAGACATACTATTCTACTTAGACATCTGACCAATACACTTTTAAATTGTGTTTCAATAATTCATTAGGTAATTCATAGTAACACATAACTCAAAAGACCTGATGGTCATATAAGTAGGTCCACTGTGCGAGACCACTCAGAAAGTACATTTTAATAAGTGAAAAGCATTCAAAGATCCAACTGCCTAATCATAAATTTTCAAGAAATTTCGTTGCTTAATCTTTTTCAGATGTCTACTTTTGTTATACGATAAGAGGTAATTACATTTAGGCTTATACAGGTCAATCTATAGTGCCAAAATAGCACTTAACATACAAGCACCACACAAAAATTTATATTGCCAAAATAGCAGTCACATATACAAGCACTACACTTATAATTTTTTGTTCAAGGTTAATTGCAGAAATACAAGCATACTGATGAGTGTCTAAATACTCATCATTTTTACCTAATCTGAGCTGCCAAAACTCTCAAAAACACTCAGAAATGTATTAAAATACTGAAATTATCACAAAATTGTGTTTTATATGTTTCAGATGCAAAATGTTTAAAAACAGTTGAAAAACGAACAAAGTTTGCAATATTGGCAGTTTCAGTCCCTCAGCTTTCAAAAGTTGTCAAAACTAGTCCCTGAAGGTTTTAAATAAATGAAAAGTCAACTTAAGTCCTTGGGAAACCAAAAATGTTCACAAATAGTCCCTGGATAAAAGTTTACACAAAATGGCAATTTTTACCCCTCAAGTATCAAAATTGGCAAAAATAGTCCCTGGGTATTATAAAACTTGAAATTTCACAAAATACCCTTGTACTATGCATGAACTTACAAATTGGAACAATTTTGATAACTTTTGGGAAATTACAAAACAAACCCCTCTAAAATCCAAATTTACATATTAGGTCCCTAAAGTTTATAAAATGCAAAAAAAAATACAACTTTGGTCCTTGTATAATTATTTTATGGCAGGTTTAATCCTTTGAAGATAGTTTGGAAGATGACAAACTCAGCCCCTCAACAATTCAGAAATTACAAGTTTGGTCCCTATGATTTAATAAACCTAAATCCGGATCTAAACTAACACCAAAATAAATAAACCAACCCAACCCTTTATTAATAATAACCCAACCCACAACCCATCCTATTAACTAAACCCAGCCTAAACATTAACCCAGTCCAATACCCATACCCAAGCCCAATCAAAACAAGCCCAATGTTTGTCTGAGTTAAACACTAGGTCAAACAAACGTTGACCCGTCTTCCCAAAACCACCATTCCCGCCAATACCAGTTAGTCACCCCCAGCTCACCCAAAACCACTAACCCAGTCATCCCCCCTCCTCCTACAAGTTACCTAACACATCCAAATGCATTAATTGCTTCCTCCCCACTCTCCACTAGCTAAAGCAGATAAAAATCCCATTTTCCTGTTTTCCCCGCCAATTTTACAAGTGGACTGTGGAGATTAAATTGGAGCAATTGGATGGTGGGGATTTGTTCAAGAATGTCGGCTAGGATTATCCCACCATAGTCTTGTATATATAGAAGCTTTTGTAAGCCATTATTGGCAAGTAGTTAACTAGTAGAATAATTAGCATAATTCGTATTTTTCATTCCCAGTAGTTGTACTTTGTAATTTTAAATTTCATCAATCAATACAAGTAATTCTAGTGTATTTGTTGTTGTTTTTGATTATTTATCAGTAGTTACTTAAAATTCCAAGTTTTCTTATTTCCCTGTGTACTGAGAATTAGAAACTTAATAAGTAGTGTATAAAATAGCTTCTTAGCTGTTTTTAATAGCTTATATAAGCTTCTTATAGCTTATTGTAAGTTATTTGTAGTGTAAACATGTTCCAAATTCAAGATTTGAAAAAAGTCAAGAAAAGTCAACTTGGATGTCAATAAGCTAATTCTGGGTGGATAAGCTAGTTCAAGAAGCTTCTCTGGGTTATCTAGCTTGTTTCTAACAAGTTAGATTGGTCCTTTGTTCCTTGTTCTCATTTCCATAGCAAAATCAGTTGTGAGCTTTTCTTGGATTTTTCCATAATTTGCATAGTACTGTGGATCTGCTTATAAGTAGCTTATTGTTGTTGTTTTGTGTTTATTATTAGTTTGTAATCACACTTGATCAATAAAATCAGTAGCTTTATAATTTGTTTTCCACTTTGCTTAAAAATCATAGAATAGACCAAAAATAGTCAATAGTAGTGTAACTAACCATAGTGCTTATTTCTGTGATTTAAGTTGCTTATTAGTATTCATATAAGTTAATAAGTCAGTAAAATTAAGGCTCTTAGTTTAAAATTTGGAAGTTCCTTTGTAAAATCATATCAGTCAACCCTTAAAGGGGTGTTTGTTTTAGTTCAGTCAAGGGGTGAAACCCTTGGTTACTGTAGATTGGTCATTAAGCTAAGTTTTCATAAGCTTATATAAGTCCCTAGAAGCTCTTGTGAACCCCTGATCAGCCACTTAGTTTGATTTAGTCATTTTGAACCCACTGTGTTGATTTTGGACTGCCAAGAGATCAAATAAGCTCATACAAGCTCTAAACTTGTTTTGGCCACTTCCTTGGTAGTTTTGAGTCCCATTTGGTCTACTTAGTGCATTCATAAAATACTAGAACCCTTGCACCAATTCTGTGCATACCTGCACAGAACAGACAAAATCAGCAGACTCAGTTGTCTGAGTTGCTGATCTAAGCATCAATTGGACATCAATTAGGATGATCATGATGGGGCTTTTGTGATTTTTAGATAGCTCATAAGCCAAGCTAACTTTTGCCCCCATAAAATGGCATCTCAGTAGCTTATTGGATAGCTTAAATTGCCCTTCAAATTGGCCACTTTTCTGAGTTTCTGTTTTGAATTCCACTAGCAGCCAAGTGTTCATTTGCTTAATCCTTTGTGCTTATTTATAGTATTCAGTTGTTTTAAGCTTATAATTGTGTATTAAGCCTGTCCTAATCAGTTGATTAATTTTAGTGCTTATTTGCTTATTTTTGGGCTTATTGTTAACTGCTTATTAGCCCAAATCTGCTTATCAGGCTTAGTAAACTTCTGTTTTTATTTTTCTTATCTTTCTAATATTATTTTAGAATTATCTGTAAATTTTCATAATTTTCTGAATAGTTTTGATATTTTTAATCATTTTAATTAGTTTCTAATAATAAATAAATCATAATAAATAGAAAAATAATCAGAAAAATATAATTCCAATTTTCATAATTTTCTTTTGTCATTTTTAATCTAGGAAAAATATAAAAATATTTTTAGACCTTAAGAAAATCAAAAATAGAAATAAAGTGATAGCTTCTATTTAATAGAATTTATCTTTTTAAATTTTAATTAAGTAAATTTCAATTTTATAATTTTCTTAGTTTCTATTTACTTAGTAATATTTTTAGAAAAAGTTTCATATTTTTCTTAGTTCATTTAGTATTTTTTATAAATTTAAATAGTTTAATAAGTTATTAAATAATAAATAAGTAATAATAAATAGATAAAAAGTGTAAAAAATTATAATTTAAGTTTTTAAATAAGTTTTAAGTCATTTTACATTTTTAGGTTTTAATTTTCTAAAATTTTAATTTTAGTCCCATTTTAGCTTTTTCGTTACGCGTTTTCTTAAATTAAATTCGCGTTTAATTTTATTGTGCATATTTGTCTTTAAATTGTTATTTAGAATTGTTAAATAAATCATAATCAAAAATATCTGATTCATCAATCACTTTAATCCAAAGCTTTTCACAGTTTTCCATTCACACCTCGTTGGGAAACGACCCAGGTGATCACTTGCCTGGTTTCACACACTACACACGAGCATCCAGTTCCGAGTCTGCATTTGTTTAAATATAAGTGTTGTTTCGGGACGGACCAAATTTTGGCGCCGCTGCCGGGGAGGTGTGCTGCGACAGTTGTGTAAGTTTTAGCGATTAGTGATCTGAGACCCTTCTATCAGAAGTTCCTATTTCCCAAAAACCATATAAAATACAAAAATATTTTTCTTTTCTTTTCTATATATATTATTATTAATATTATCATATAAAAAATAAAAACACAAAAAAAATAAATTCCGTTTTCTTTGTTAATAATAAATAAACAATAAAAAATTACCATCGAGAACCAAGACAGAGCACTACCTAACTGGGGGTGCGACCATAATAAGTTCCCAAACCAAAGATTTAAAACTTTACCTCTGTATCACTTGCGAATATCGGCTCACCTTTAATTGATAAACAAACTCTAACGGAGGTTCTAGGATAGTCTGACATTAAATTGTCGGACTGAAAGAAGCGGGTTTTTAAGGAGCTTAATCGCCCACCTTTGCTTCTCCGCCACTCTGTGTGTTTATCATTTAGAGAGCTACCGTACGCTTGTTGATTGTTGGTATAAGTTAACTTGTGTTTTGCTTCTGTCTTGTTTTAATTGGAATATTTTTGCTTAGTGCATGCGCACTCGTTCTTCCACGTCATCAAGCCCTTTACATGAACTCGTAGAAATTCCGAGAAGACGTAATCGTAGACGTGCTGCCCAAATAGTCGAACCCGAGATTCGTATTGTTCTCACTGAAAATATGGCAGACGAACGCACCATGGCTGAAATGCTCCAGGCACCCACCGAGGGTTATGGAGATGCCATCGTTTTACCAGCCATCGATTCTGATCATTTTGAACTGAAAACACATCTGATTCAGCTCGTGTCCACAAACCAATTCCACGGGTTTGAACGAGAGGATCCTTTTGCACACATTCGTTGGTTCAACAAACTGACTTCTACAATCAATTACAAAAATGTGCCGCAAACAGTGATCAAATTGATGCTATTTCCATTCTCACTTGAGGGGGCAGCCCGGATTTGGCTGGATAAAGAACCCCCTCGATCCATTGAAACCTGGGAAGATCTCGTTAAGAAATTTGTAAATTATTTCTTCCCTCCATCAAAGACGACTAACCTAAAAAATGAAATTGCTGGTTTTCGTCAAGGTTTCTGTCACAACCCGCATTTTCAGGATACTTTCCATATTCACTATTCATCTCGGGAAATTACTATTCATCAGTTACTATTCACCGATCACTATTCATTATTTTACTATTCATCGTTTTCGGAGTCAATTTGAAATTCTGAGAAGCGTTCAGAAATTTTACTATTCACATGGCACTATTCATTCCCGGAAGAATTCACTATTCATGGTTATCGTTCATTACTTCGTAAACTGGGTTTACGGGTCTTCAAATACGCGTAACCGGTAAGGTTTAGCGGCATATTCATGCATCATCATTAAGGACCCGTCATATAGACTAGAAGTAGTCTACATACCATCAGTAACATCATCAGTATCCTAGGTCATGCACGGATATGCATTATTTCTATTTACGTATGCTTAATTTGTAATTAACGTTACCACTCAGTTTTTTACTACTAACAATATACCCGATACTCCCGACAATGATCCTAACATATTTTTATACTTATTATAATGATATAAAAATTATATTATTAATTTACCCGGTGTTTTAAAACCATTTGCTATATTTTCCGGAAAACGCCTATAACAGCGTCGGTTTGCGAATTTTCAACTCGATAATTATTTTAACACCCGATTCTCATCAGGAATACAATTTCATAATTTTTACAAGATCGTCATATTTTATTTCACCTCGTTAACATTTATTTCAAGATAACTCGGTACCCGATAACACCCAATACATAATTTAAACACCCTAATACTTGCACAATTGGACAATATCATTAATTAGCCCCCAAAACTCTTTCCCCTTTCCCTTGATTCACGCCAAGGCCCCCCCCCTAATAGCCTAAACATATTTAATTATCTACCTAACAAATATCTACACATAATACTCATTACTTTTCTCATTCTTCCATTATACTCTTCAAAGAAAACTAGCAACTCTCTCATCTTTTTCTTCTCTCTAATATTTCGGCCAAACAAGATCAACAAGGAAGATCCATCAATTTTTCTAGATCAAGTGCTTAATCAAGTCCTAGTAGTAATCTAGTTGGGGTTTTGAAATAAAAACCACAAAGATTTATAGGGTTTTCATCACCATCTTTCAATAATCATCACAAGTAAGTTACCCATCATTTTCCTACTCCTTTAAACATTTACTTGATGTATCTTCATGATCTAGTAACAAAACATGCTCATATACATATGTTATTATACCACTTGTACAAGTATTTTTAAGTTTAATGAGATTATTAATAACCTATGATCATTCCCATGAAACCCACCAAGATTGGTGATGTTTAGGACCCCATGACACCCTAAGAAGGTGTATGGTAGGATTTGCGAACTTGTGGAGTTGATTTGGAGAGATTTGAGTAAGTTTAGAACTTTAAAAATGGATTTTAAACATTATAGATAAGGGTCTGTCCTTAATCGGCAGATCTGGAATTTTCAGTAACTGATGGGTCATTTTGGCCTTCATATTCAGAAAGTTCTTTCAAAAACGAAACCGTGGCCGCAAGAATCACTAAAATCCGACTTATAACGAAGGAGATATGATTTTCCGAAGTTTAACGACGAAAACTATTTTTCTGAAAATTCTTTGCTGATGAACAGTTGTCACGGATTTTCTGAGGCGTTAGCCGTAACCTAGCCGTCCCGACTTATCAAAAATATATTAGTATGTTGTCCCACGATTCCGGGGATATAAAGAACGTAGAAAACGGACTTATAACGAATAAAATACACACGTTTGAATATCGGCACTTGAACAAATATTTCATCAGCTTTTATACAAGCAGTTTTTCCAGGCACCCATGTTCGACGCCATTTTCCCGTCGATACACACGTTTTCAGAAACTGAAGTAAACTACAAAAATTAAGTTCACCTGGCCTAGTTTTCAAATCAATTGGCCGTTCGTTAATCAGACTTGTAACGAATATTTGGCAGCCTTTCAAACTTTGGCCGAAACAAGTTAGAAATAACAGATTTTTCCCCGAACACCCCACTTCTCGGCCATTTATCTAATAATCAGGACACGTATGGGCAAAAAGTTAATTCTATGGCCTGTAGGCATTACAACAAGGATTTCAAAACCACTGAGTTTGCGCCCTAACTCTCAACACACGTCATTCGCCCCTACACTTTCCGAGGACACTTGGTCATATTTTCAAAGTTAAGAAAAGTATTATTTTACGATGAAATCACTATATTTGCCGATAGAACACCAAACGACGATCGTGGGGTATCGTTGCAACGTATTTACATGTGAAGTGTTTATTAACTTAACGAGACGTCAAAAATGTATTTTTCGACGATAAACGTTATTTTCAAAATAATACGAGTGGTATCGATAACATACGTATTTGCATGTGCAGCATCATCTCATTTCTTACATTAGATTCCATCATTCATATTAGGTCGCGGTTAGAGATCGTGCCTCATTTCAGTGTATTCACTTTTGTCATCGTAGCTATCATACCAGGTGAGTTTCATAGCCCCTACTTTCGTACGTTTTGAATAACTGTTTTGGGGAGAATACATGCTCATTTTTCATCCAAATGTATACATGATTTACTTGATTATGCCACTTGTTTCATCAAAGCATTACTTGCTCCACTTATGAATTTGTTATTCATCCGAATGTATTCACTAGTATTGCACTAAATTCTTATCACTCATGGACACAAGTACTTCAAACATTATGCATACTTAACCGAATGAACCGGCTCCACTACTATGTACATACATGACAAAATGAATGGGTCACATAACCGAATGTACGGGTATTATGACCGAATGAACGGGTCACATGACGAATGAACTGGTCACACAACCGAATGAATTGGTCACATCATCGAATGTATTGATCAACCAAATGTACTGTGAATCTTGTGGTCCACATATTACTTTTATTCACCAAACCAAAACTCATTTGGCAGTGGGTTGTAAACACACAGGTTGCAAGTCTTGTTATGGCCAAGGCTTGGGACTGAGTGGATTTACAATGCCTTTGCTGGGAAATCATTATTCAAAGGCATTACATTTTACAAACAACTCTATGAACTCACCAACCTCGTGTTGACGTTTTAGCATGTATTTTCAGGTATTTAGCAAAGGCACGCTACTGGAGGCTTTAGCAGGGCATGGCATGGTCATAGAAGACTCTGATAAACATTTGGGACCGTTTTACTTGTTTTAAAGGGCCTATTTCCGCACAACTTTTACAATGTAAATTCAACACTTTTGTTAAACAATTTTATTCTAAATGGTTGAGATGAAAAACCGTTCTTTACACTTGTGTTGTGATACCAATTGAGTTACACCCCAGCGACATGTATGCTTCCGCTGGACCCGATTCTGGGGGTGTTACAGATTGGTATCAGAGCCTAGGCTATAGAGAACTGGGTGATTTTAAAACCTAGACTATAGCTACATTTACAAAAACTCCACCCTATGACCGCCGCGTGCCTGCCTGCCAAGCTGATGCCTCATTTGTGGTTTGTTGCTGACATATTTAATAAGATTTGTGTCTTATTATCAAATCATTTATACCCACTTATTCTCATTGATTGCTATGATTGTCTTAGATATAAGCATGCACACATATCGTACACGTCTTAACGTTACGCCTTTTCCTTGCATAGTTTCATCATTCGACCACAAGTTTGGTCCCTTGCCTTAGCCTATCAGAACGTCCTTTAAATGTGAAGGACATGGTATTAGTATAACTGAGCTGAGTATTTCAAAATTCATTGAACCTCGGTGGAATATAGACTGGTCATCTATATTCGACCCGGGACAGTGGGACATAGCCTGACCACCTATGTTTGACTCAGAGATGAATTTTGCAATACTGAGAATAGTTATAATAAAATTATGTCCGGATTGCATTCCTACTCAATTTCTTAAGGTTTCATTCATGTGTGTTTACACAATCGTTGCAAGAGCATTCACACCTACATCATCTCATGAACCGCCGTCTAGAAGCACGCCAGCTAATCATAACACAACCTCAAGCTTTCACTTTATGACAAGCTTTTCAGAAACGTCTTATTTACGTATCACTCTTCTTCTCTTGTTTTGAAGAATCATGCCACCCAAAAGAGCTCCTGCTATGACACCAGCGGCGATAAGAAAGCTTGTTGCCGACAGCATAAGGACAGCACTAGTGGCTGAAAGAGCTGCTGTGGATGCAGCCGCTGCTGAAGCCGCTTCTCGGGCTGGAATCACAGAAACTGCAGGGACAACTAACAATGGTACAAACGGACGTAAGTGTACATACAAGGACTTTAAGAGTGGAGATCCCCCAAAATTCAAGGGCACTGAAGGAGCCACTGCTATGATCCGTTGGTATGAAGGGATAGAATCTGTGTTTCTTCTATGTAACTGTCCAGAGGAGTACAAGGTAAAGTTTGCTGCTAGTACACTTGTTGAGGAAGCTATGTCGTGGTGGAATTCTTATGCAAAACCCATGGGAATGGAAAATGCTCACAAGCTTACGTGGGATGAATTCAAGAAGTTGCTGACTAAGAAGTTCTGTCCACGCACTGAAATAAAGAAGCTGGAAACAGAGTTTTACGAGCTAGTGACAACAGGTAATGATATCGAAACATACATCAGGAGATTTCAAGAATTGGCTGTGCTATGTCCAACTATGGTTCCAGATAATGAAAAGCTGCTAGAAAATTTCACTGGTGGACTACCTCACAACATCCAAGGAGATGTGATTTCCTCTGAACCACACACACTGGACGAGGCTATCAGAATGTCTCAAAAGCTTATGGCTCAAGTAGTGAAGCAAGAAACTACTGTCAACAACAACAACCACAACAACAACGAAAACAAGAGGAAAAGGGATGACAACCAACGAGATGATCAAGTATGGCAGCCAAACAAAGGACATGAAATGGTTAAGGCCTACGTTGCAGGACCAAGTAAAAGGAAAGGATATGCCGGGACTTTGCCCAAGTGCCACAAGTGCCGGTTTCACCACGAGGGACCTTGCCCCACTCAATGTGGAAACTGCCAAAAGGTCGGACACAAAGCCAAGGATTGCAAGGCTCCCACCCTCGTAATGCATCAGAAAGTCACGGTAACCTGCCATGAGTGTGGAGTAATTGGACACTTCAAGAGTGAATGTCCAGAGCTGAGAAACCAGAATGGAGGAAGAGTTCGTTGAAGTGCGAAGCTCGTCAGGACAACAACAACAATGACAATGGTTAAGAAGAGAACTTCTGCCTTATCTATTTAAACGGAAGCGTAAACCCTCTAGTGTTGTATTTCTTTTGTGTCCACTTTGTGTTCTATCGTACGAACTTCATGTACTATTACGATTCCGATCTAATGAATGTTTATCTTTTATCACCGCAATGTGACTCATATATCCACGTCTTTTCACCGAGTACCCTCCAGAGACCAACGCTAACTGAATTCAGGGACTGAATTCCTTTAACGGGTGGAGACTGTCACAACCCGCATTTTCAGGATACTTTCCATATTCACTATTCATCTCGGGAAATTACTATTCATCAGTTACTATTCACCGATCACTATTCATTATTTTACTATTCATCGTTTTCGGAGTCAATTTGAAATTCTGAGAAGCGTTCAGAAATTTTACTATTCACATGGCACTATTCATTCCCGGAAGAATTCACTATTCATGGTTATCGTTCATTACTTCGTAAACTGGGTTTACGGGTCTTCAAATACGCGTAACCGGTAAGGTTTAGCGGCATATTCATGCATCATCATTAAGGACCCGTCATATAGACTAGAAGTAGTCTACATACCATCAGTAACATCATCAGTATCCTAGGTCATGCACGGATATGCATTATTTCTATTTACGTATGCTTAATTTGTAATTAACGTTACCACTCAGTTTTTACTACTAACAATATACCCGATACTCCCGACAATGATCCTAACATATTTTTATACTTATTATAATGATATAAAAATTATATTATTAATTTACCCGGTGTTTTAAAACCATTTGCTATATTTTCCGGAAAACGCCTATAACAGCGTCGGTTTGCGAATTTTCAACTCGATAATTATTTTAACACCCGATTCTCATCAGGAATACAATTTCATAATTTTTACAAGATCGTCATATTTTATTTCACCTCGTTAACATTTATTTCAAGATAACTCGGTACCCGATAACACCCAATACATAATTTAAACACCCTAATACTTGCACAATTGGACAATATCATTAATTAGCCCCCAAAACTCTTTCCCCTTTCCCTTGATTCACGCCAAGGCCCCCCCCTAATAGCCTAAACATATTTAATTATCTACCTAACAAATATCTACACATAATACTCATTACTTTTCTCATTCTTCCATTATACTCTTCAAAGAAAACTAGCAACTCTCTCATCTTTTTCTTCTCTCTAATATTTCGGCCAAACAAGATCAACAAGGAAGATCCATCAATTTTTCTAGATCAAGTGCTTAATCAAGTCCTAGTAGTAATCTAGTTTGGGTTTTGAAATAAAAACCACAAAGATTTATAGGGTTTTCATCACCATCTTTCAATAATCATCACAAGTAAGTTACCCATCATTTTCCTACTCCTTTAAACATTTACTTGATGTATCTTCATGATCTAGTAACAAAACATGCTCATATACATATGTTATTATACCACTTGTACAAGTATTTTTAAGTTTAATGAGATTATTAATAACCTATGATCATTCCCATGAAACCCACCAAGATTGGTGATGTTTAGGACCCCATGACACCCTAAGAAGGTGTATGGTAGGATTTGCGAACTTGTGGAGTTGATTTGGAGAGATTTGAGTAAGTTTAGAACTTTAAAAATGGATTTTAAACATTATAGATAAGGGTCTGTCCTTAATCGGCAGATCTGGAATTTTCAGTAACTGATGGGTCATTTTGGCCTTCATATTCAGAAAGTTCTTTCAAAAACGAAACCGTGGCCGCAAGAATCACTAAAATCCGACTTATAACGAAGGAGATATGATTTTCCGAAGTTTAACGACGAAAACTATTTTTCTGAAAATTCTTTGCTGATGAACAGTTGTCACGGATTTTCTGAGGCGTTAGCCGTAACCTAGCCGTCCCGACTTATCAAAAATATATTAGTATGTTGTCCCACGATTCCGGGGATATAAAGAACGTAGAAAACGGACTTATAACGAATAAAATACACACGTTTGAATATCGGCACTTGAACAAATATTTCATCAGCTTTTATACAAGCAGTTTTTCCAGGCACCCATGTTCGACGCCATTTTCCCGTCGATACACACGTTTTCAGAAACTGAAGTAAACTACAAAAATTAAGTTCACCTGGCCTAGTTTTCAAATCAATTGGCCGTTCGTTAATCAGACTTGTAACGAATATTTGGCAGCCTTTCAAACTTTGGCCGAAACAAGTTAGAAATAACAGACTTTTCCCGAACACCCCACTTCTCGGCCATTTATCTAATAATCAGGACACGTATGGGCAAAAAGTTAATTCTATGGCCTGTAGGCATTACAACAAGGATTTCAAAACCACTGAGTTTGCGCCCTAACTCTCAACACACGTCATTCGCCCCTACACTTTCCGAGGACACTTGGTCATATTTTCAAAGTTAAGAAAAGTATTATTTTACGATGAAATCACTATATTTGCCGATAGAACACCAAACGACGATCGTGGGGTATCGTTGCAACGTATTTACATGTGAAGTGTTTATTAACTTAACGAGACGTCAAAAATGTATTTTTCGACGATAAACGTTATTTTCAAAATAATACGAGTGGTATCGATAACATACGTATTTGCATGTGTAACATCATCTCATTTCTTACATTAGGTTCCATCATTCATATTAGGTCGCGGTTAGAGATCGTGCCTCATTTCAGTGTATTCACTTTTGTCATCGTAGCTATCATACCAGGTGAGTTTCATAGCCCCTACTTTCGTACGTTTTGAATAACTGTTTTGGGGGAGAATACATGCTCATTTTTCATCCAAATGTATACATGATTTACTTGATTATGCCACTTGTTTCATCAAAGCATTACTTGCTCCACTTATGAATTTGTTATTCATCCGAATGTATTCACTAGTATTGCACTAAATTCTTATCACTCATGGACACAAGTACTTCAAACATTATGCATACTTAACCGAATGAACCGGCTCCACTACTATGTACATACATGACAAAATGAATGGGTCACATAACCGAATGTACGGGTATTATGACCGAATGAACGGGTCACATGACGAATGAACTGGTCACACAACCGAATGAATTGGTCACATCATCGAATGTATTGATCAACCAAATGTACTGTGAATCTTGTGGTCCACATATTACTTTTATTCACCAAACCAAAACTCATTTGGCAGTGGGTTGTAAACACACAGGTTGCAAGTCTTGTTATGGCCAAGGCTTGGGACTGAGTGGATTTACAATGCCTTTGCTGGGAAATCATTATTCAAAGGCATTACATTTTACAAACAACTCTATGAACTCACCAACCTCGTGTTGACGTTTTAGCATGTATTTTCAGGTATTTAGCAAAGGCACGCTACTGGAGGCTTTGGCAGGGCATGGCATGGTCATAGAAGACTCTGATAAACATTTGGGACCGTTTTACTTGTTTTAAAGGGCCTATTTCCGCACAACTTTTACAATGTAAATTCAACACTTTTGTTAAACAATTTTATTCTAAATGGTTGAGATGAAAAACCGTTCTTTACACTTGTGTTGTGATACCAATTGAGTTACACCCCAGCGACATGTATGCTTCCGCTGGACCCGATTCTGGGGGTGTTACAGTTTCGATGAAAATTTCGGAGAGGCGTGGGACAGATTTAAAGATCTCCTAAGAAAATGCCCACATCATGATTTCAATGTGTTACAACAAATAAATACGTTTTATAATGGGTTGACCCAAAACGATCAAGATGCACTTAATGCAGCCTCCGGTGGCAATATCTTGAATCGTAAACCCAGAGAGGTGGTTGAAATTTGTGAAAATAAATCCAAAGTTCCTATTTCCAGAAACAAAGTGAATGTTCCTGTCACTCCTACTGCTTCTTCTTCATCCGGTAACTCCTCAGAGTTAGCCTTTTTAACGGATTCAATGCGTTGTATGATGAAAGAAATGAAAGAATTAAAAAGTGAAGTTCATAAACCGGAACAAATCAAAGCAATAAACAAAGTGTGTGAAACTTGTGGTGGCCCACATGCGTATTATGATTGTCAAGCAACCGATGCTTCTGTTTACCCAGCTCCCGTAGCTGCAGTAAACCCAAATCAATACCGTCCGCATGCTGAGACTCAGTACCGAGCACAGAATGCTATGGTCCCACCTGGTTTTCCACCCGTGCCAAATCATAATAATCAAAATCGCTTTGTTCAAAATCAGGGACAAAATTTTCACAATTCTCAAAATTTCAATCAAAACCGAGGTCAGAATCAGGGTAATTTTAACCGTGGTCCAAATTTTAATCAAAACCAAGGTTCAAACCGAAATCAGACGTCCTCAGATGAGTTGCTTATGCAATTCATGAAAACCCAAGAGGAAACAAATAAGACACAACGTGAGACAAACCAGTTATTGGTTGCTCAATTAAACCAGATCAAAAAGTCTTTAACTGATATACCTTCTACCTCGGGAGGTCTCCCAAGTAACACTGTTACCAACCCTAGGGGTGAACTCAAAGCTGTCAGTACACATAGTGGTAAATCTCATGTTGGATTCAAGGTGATAAAGGACCCGGTACTTCCCACTAACAATGGAAGTGCTAAATACGTCCAACCTTCGGTCATCCAACCTTCTGTCATCCAAAAATCTACACCCACAATTGCTCCCCAACCGTCAAGAATCGATCCTACTCTTTCACGATTTACGGTTAAAAGTTTGTCAACCAAACTTAGTGAGCAAAGATCAGCCAGATATTATTCCGAAATGCTCAATGCTGTTCCTGTCAGTGTACTTGATGACAGTGATGATGATGAAGATACCACTTTCCTCAAAGCTATCACCACTCGGAGTGGTGCTTCTTATAAGGGGCCAGCTGGCCCTATTCCTCCTCCGTTGTTTGAAATGGAAAAAGAGACGGAGGATACAACGGAAAAAGTGCAAATTCCAATCCCACAAAGTACAGCACATGTCTATCCTCCGGTAGTCCCGAAAAAATCCAAACCAGGAGTTATCTTTGAGACTCCTGAAGTTGTTGTCCCTAAATCCAAACCTCACATTCCTTACCCATCGCGCTTAAATGAGCAAAAGCTCCGTGAGAAGGCTAGTCAACAAAATGATAAATTCTATCAAATCTTTAAAGAATTACACTTTGACATAAGCTTTGCGGATGCTACTATTCTGATGCCCAAATTTGCAGCAGCAATCAAACACTTGTTAAGCAACAAGGAAAAACTGATTGAAATGGCTAAAACTCCAGTAAATGAGAACTGCTCAGCAGTTATCTTGAAAAAGCTTCCGGAGAAGCTTGGAGATCCTGGAAAATTTCTACTACCTTGTGTCTTTCCAGGAATGGTTGAATGTTATGCCTTAGCAGATCTAGGTGCAAGCATCAACCTGATGCCTCATTCAGTATGGAAGAAACTCTCTCTTCCGGCTCTTACTCCTACCTGCATGACTCTTGAGCTTGCAGATCGAACCATAACTCATCCCTGCGGCATTGCCGAAGATGTATTTGTGAAAATAGGAAAGTTCCATTTTCCAGCTGACTTTGTGGTTGTTGACTTTGACGCAGATCAAAAGGTTCCTCTCATTCTTGGAAGAGGATTCCTAAAAACGGGCCATGCTCTTATTGATGTATTTAAGCATGAAATCACCTTGCGTGTGGATAAGGAAGCTGTTACTTTTAATCATGATCAAACTTCAAAGTACTCCTCTAATTATAATTCTGCATCGGTTAACCGAATAGATGTCATTGACATTGCTTCAGAGGAGTACTCTCAAGAGAGTGTTGATTATTTTCATAATTCTGTGAGTGGGGAACCCACCACATCTTCTCGACATATCATAGCTGACTCTTCCCCTTCTCTCACTTCGGTTGAGGGAAGTGATCCCTTTTGGGATGAAGTCGATGCTTTTCTTGCTGTAGATAGTTCACCTCCGAATGAGGTTGATGAAAACTATCTTGATCCTGAGGGGGATATTCTTTTTCTAGAAAATTTGTTAAACGAAGATTCATTTTCCCCTCTTCCACCAAAACAACTTCATAAGAAGGAAATCAAGTCAGTTGAAAAAACTGATAAAATTCCTGAGATCAAGTTTAAGGACTTGCCTCCTCCTCTTGCAATTCTTGAGGAGGAAGTTCTTATCCTAATTGCTGTTCAGATCTCTCTTCTTCCCTTCACCTACCCGGTGATTTCCCCTATCTTTCACTCATTTGGGAGTGAGGATATTACCTTTGACCCCGGCATTGTCCATCTAACATTGGTTTAAATGCCGGATTTCCTGGTCTCTTACTTCCCATAAAATTTTAAATTGTTTTTTCTCCCGGGCTGTTCAGGAACCCTTTGTTACAGTTGACCGTTCACAAGCGGTTAGCTTGCGTGATAAACCTGGCTGTTCGGGAGGAATCAACTCAATTCGGGGTCGAGTCAAGCTAGCGACTCGGTTAATAAAAACAGTAGCAAATATATGGGTTATCACCCATGTCTCCCCAAAGTGTGGGGGAGATTCCCCACATGTTGTAAATATGTATAGTAAAAAAAAAAAAAAAAAAAAAAAAAAAAAAAAAAAAAAAAGGGGGAATTTGCATGCCTTAACGGCTTAAATGCAAATTAAATAAAAATAAAATAAATATCTATATGAAATAAAAGGCTATTAGTATTTCCCTTTCACGTTCTAAGTGTTGGTTTAACAACCGGTTCTGTGAATATTGAGGGCAATATTCAGTTCTAAGTGTGGGGGGGAATTCTTGCGAATTTGATCAAATGTACCATCTAGTACCCCCATTTTAGCCAAAATTTTAAATTTTTTTTCTCACTTAGAACTCAAAAAATGGTTATCAGTCCGCCATGTCTAACCCACATAAGGATTGGCTAATCCGAGAGCAAACGGCTCTTGGTAAAGATGTCTCAAATCCGTTTATGGCTTACAATTTGCCCAAAATTGTATGGTATTCGACTCACCATATCTTCATAAGTGAAGAGTTGGCTAGCCCGCAAGGTTATGGCTTGTGGTTAAGGCAGTGAAAATCCATGATTGGTAATCAGCTCACCAAAGATAATATTAATAATTTATCTAAGAGTTGGCTAGTCCAGAAGCAAACGGCTTCTGGTAAAGACAAATCAAAACCGTTGACAGCTTGTGGTTTGCTCAAAATCACTTGGTTATCATTGTACCAAAGTTCTTACTTGAACTGAAACAATTGGCTACTCCAGAAGTAATGGCTTTTGGTAAAGAGTCTTTCAAATCCATTAAATCTTCATAAAATATTGCTAGGGACTAGCAATAGTTTAGTGTGGGGGATTGATGAGTGTCTAAATACTCATCATTTTTACCTAATCTGAGCTGCCAAAACTCTCAAAAACACTCAGAAATGTATTAAAATACTGAAATTATCACAAAATTGTGTTTTATATGTTTCAGATGCAAAATGTTTAAAAACAGTTGAAAAACGAACAAAGTTTGCAATATTGGCAGTTTCAGTCCCTCAGCTTTCAAAAGTTGTCAAAACTAGTCCCTGAAGGTTTTAAATAAATGAAAAGTCAACTTAAGTCCTTGGGAAACCAAAAATGTTCACAAATAGTCCCTGGATAAAAGTTTACACAAAATGGCAATTTTTACCCCTCAAGTATCAAAATTGGCAAAAATAGTCCCTGGGTATTATAAAACTTGAAATTTCACAAAATACCCTTGTACTATGCATGAACTTACAAATTGGAACAATTTTGATAACTTTTGGGAAATTACAAAACAAACCCCTCTAAAATCCAAATTTACATATTAGGTCCCTAAAGTTTATAAAATGCAAAAAAAAATACAACTTTGGTCCTTGTATAATTATTTTATGGCAGGTTTAATCCTTTGAAGATAGTTTGGAAGATGACAAACTCAGCCCCTCAACAATTCAGAAATTACAAGTTTGGTCCCTATGATTTAATAAACCTAAATCCGGATCTAAACTAAACCCAAAATAAATAAACCAACCCAACCCTTTATTAATAATAACCCAACCCACAACCCATCCTATTAACTAAACCCAGCCTAAACATTAACCCAGTCCAATACCCATACCCAAGCCCAATCAAAACAAGCCCAATGTTTGTCTGAGTTAAACACTAGGTCAAACAAACGTTGACCCGTCTTCCCAAAACCACCATTCCCGCCAATACCAGTTAGTCACCCCCCAGCTCACCCAAAACCACTAACCCAGTCATCCCCCCTCCTCCTACAAGTTACCTAACACATCCAAATGCATTAATTGCTTCCTCCCCACTCTCCACTAGCTAAAGCAGATAAAAATCCCATTTTCCTGTTTTCCCCGCCAATTTTACAAGTGGACTGTGGAGATTAAATTGGAGCAATTGGATGGTGGGGATTTGTTCAAGAATGTCGGCTAGGATTATCCCACCATAGTCTTGTATATATAGAAGCTTTTGTAAGCCATTATTGGCAAGTAGTTAACTAGTAGAATAATTAGCATAATTCGTATTTTTCATTCCCAGTAGTTGTACTTTGTAATTTTAAATTTCATCAATCAATACAAGTAATTCTAGTGTATTTGTTGTTGTTTTTGATTATTTATCAGTAGTTACTTAAAATTCCAAGTTTTCTTATTTCCCTGTGTACTGAGAATTAGAAACTTAATAAGTAGTGTATAAAATAGCTTCTTAGCTGTTTTTAATAGCTTATATAAGCTTCTTATAGCTTATTGTAAGTTATTTGTAGTGTAAACATGTTCCAAATTCAAGATTTGAAAAAAGTCAAGAAAAGTCAACTTGGATGTCAATAAGCTAATTCTGGGTGGATAAGCTAGTTCAAGAAGCTTCTCTGGGTTATCTAGCTTGTTTCTAACAAGTTAGATTGGTCCTTGGTTCCTTGTTCTCATTTCCATAGCAAAATCAGTTGTGAGCTTTTCTTGGATTTTTCCATAATTTGCATAGTACTGTGGATCTGCTTATAAGTAGCTTATTGTTGTTGTTTTGTGTTTATTATTAGTTTGTAATCACACTTGATCAATAAAATCAGTAGCTTTATAATTTGTTTTCCACTTTGCTTAAAAATCATAGAATAGACCAAAAATAGTCAATAGTAGTGTAACTAACCATAGTGCTTATTTCTGTGATTTAAGTTGCTTATTAGTATTCATATAAGTTAATAAGTCAGTAAAATTAAGGCTCTTAGTTTAAAATTTGGAAGTTCCTTTGTAAAATCATATCAGTCAACCCTTAAAGGGGTGTTTGTTTTAGTTCAGTCAAGGGGTGAAACCCTTGGTTACTGTAGATTGGTCATTAAGCTAAGTTTGCATAAGCTTATATAAGTCCCTAGAAGCTCTTGTGAACCCCTGATCAGCCACTTAGTTTGATTTAGTCATTTTGAACCTACTGTGTTGATTTTGGACTGCCAAGAGATCAAATAAGCTCATACAAGCTCTAAACTTGTTTTGGCCACTTCCTTGGTAGTTTTGAGTCCCATTTGGTCTACTTAGTGCATTCATAAAATACTAGAACCCTTGCACCAATTCTGTGCATACCTGCACAGAACAGACAAAATCAGCAGACTCAGTTGTCTGAGTTGCTGATCTAAGCATCAATTGGACATCAATTAGGATGATCATGATGGGGCTTTTGTGATTTTTAGATAGCTCATAAGCCAAGCTAACTTTTGCCCCCATAAAATGGCATCTCAGTAGCTTATTGGATAGCTTAAATTGCCCTTCAAATTGGCCACTTTTCTGAGTTTCTGTTTTGAATTCCACTAGCAGCCAAGTGTTCATTTGCTTAATCCTTTGTGCTTATTTATAGTATTCAGTTGTTTTAAGCTTATAATTGTGTATTAAGCCTGTCCTAATCAGTTGGTTAATTTTAGTGCTTATTTGCTTATTTTTGGGCTTATTGTTAACTGCTTATTAGCCCAAATCTGCTTATCAGGCTTAGTAAACTTCTGTTTTTATTTTTCTTATCTTTCTAATATTATTTTAGAATTATCTGTAAATTTTCATAATTTTCTGAATAGTTTTGATATTTTTAATCATTTTAATTAGTTTCTAATAATAAATAAATCATAATAAATAGAAAAATAATCAGAAAAATATAATTCCAATTTTCATAATTTTCTTTTGTCATTTTTAATCTAGGAAAAATATAAAAATATTTTTAGACCTTAAGAAAATCAAAAATAGAAATAAAGTGATAGCTTCTATTTAATAGAATTTATTTTTTTAAATTTTAATTAAGTAATTTTCATTTTTATAATTTTCTTAGTTTCTATTTACTTAGTAATATTTTTAGAAAAAGTTTCATATTTTTCTTAGTTCATTTAGTATTTTTTATAAATTTAAATAGTTTAATAAGTTATTAAATAATAAATAAGTAATAATAAATAGATAAAAAGTGTAAAAAATTATAATTTAAGTTTTTAAATAAGTTTTAAAGTCATTTTACATTTTTAGGTTTTAATTTTCTAAAATTTTAATTTTAGTCCCATTTTAGCTTTTTCGTTACGCATTTTCTTAAATTAAATTCGCGTTTAATTTTATTGTGCATATTTGTCTTTAAATTGTTATTTAGAATTGTTAAATAAAGCAAAATCAAAAATATCTGATTCATCAATCACTTTAATCCAAAGCTTTTCACAGTTTTCCATTCACACCTCGTTGGGAAACGACCCAGGTGATCACTTGCCTGGTTTCACACACTACACACAGAGCATCCAGTTCCGAGTCTGCATTTGTTTAAATATAAGTGTTGTTTCGGGACGGACCACATACACATCCAGTTTTTATGTGAAAAATTATCAAATCTTCAGTTTTTATGTGCTTTTAATGACAAAATAATTGGATTTTCAGTCAACATTATTTATGATTCTTGGAACAAAATCACATCCATAATTTAAGCAACCTTGTATCATAATTAATGACATTATTATTAGACTTTATGTTTTTAAATCACAAACTGAATATTTTTACCCTTAGTTTTATCCATTTACCATTTATACTCATGATTTTTTACAAGTCTTAAAAGCAACATTTACACTCTGCACGAATCTAACCAGTACGGTACGCTCTAACCATTATGCATACCGGAAAGCGTAAAGACTACGATAGCAACAATACTGCACGACGAAAGGATAACAAAGTACTTAAGAATGGTACTGGTGATGTCTCTCAAGCAGATCTAGACAAACAGAAGGGTATGTTTATTATCTATAAACAATATCATAATGTTATTAATTGTTAATGCATTTTTCCTTAAATATATTCTTGTAGAGCGTGTAGAAAAGAAAAGAGAATATAATAAACAACACTATGCGCGTCAAAAGGCGAACAGACTTAAACAAATAGCTTCTGGCGAAGGCAGTAGTCAACACGCCACAACTGCTACAAATGTAACTCCACGAGTAACATTTGTAGCGCCGTTAGGAATATTGGGAGACCGAAGAGTAAATTGTTCATCGTCACCAATGAATGACAGTGAAGTAATAGATATGACGGCAGGTGATAGTAACACACTAACCACACCAGGTGATAGTGTACTAGCAAACAAAGAAAACATACCCCCATGCCAAAATGCGCTTCTTCACAGCTTGAATTCCGGAAAACCTCCAGAGACTTCACAAAAATTATCTCGAGATATAAAAACTAAGAATAGAAATTATTATCAGCGAAGCAAGGAAAAGAATGGGGAACTGATGCGCAACTATCAAAGCGGTCAAACATCAACAAATATGAAAAATGGCATTCACCTGCCCGGTCATACAAATAGAGCAGGAGCTACCCACATATCCTTGAGGTTGACATTTGAAAGCAACAAAGGTAACACAAAACCAAACCTGGCGTTATTATTATTTTTTACCTTTTACCAAGTTGTTAAATAATAGTTTTCATGAATTAATTTTGTATTCTTACAACAGGCATTCAAGGTGAGCCTCGTAGACTACTACCTTCATTTGATGCTGTCATGACTCAAGAATCACCTATAACAGGTTAGTATTTAATTTACGCGATCGACACTTATCCATTACAACGTATTCTTACATTTAAATGGCTTACATGCAGAAGGTGGTACTGATGGCAATGTCAATCCATCGATCATAGGCGACAACCAAGACGTGGATCCATATGATTTCATTTATGATGGTGTCCCTAAACAGCACCGTGTTTTAAAGGAACAACCACCATGTGCGGTGTGTGGAGCAAAACGGATCAAGTTTGAATTCCCAACATTTTGTTGTATGAAAGGAAAGACAAAATTGGTATCCTCAAATATCCCAGAAGAACTATTTAATCTCTTCACTTCACAATGTGAAGTGGGTAAAGTTTTCAGGCACAACATACGTGCATACAACACAAACTTCTCATTCACATCGATGGGTGTAAATTTGGATACTTCCATGACCAATATGACATCTGGAGTGTATACTTTTCGTGCGCACGGAGGTATGTACCATAGAATTGATCAGTTGGTTCCTAGGGATGGACAACCTAGGTACTTACAGTTGTATTTTTATGATCCTGAAACCGAGTTATCGCACAGACTTGTATGGACAAATCTTGATAGACAAATTGTTGAAATTTTGACACGTGTTCTTGCAACAAACCCATACGTGACAACGTTTCGAAGCCTTGCTGACTTAGGACCGCTCGACGACTACAGAGTGACATTAAATGCATCTGTCGAACTCGACCAAAGGAATTACAACCTTCCAACCACATCTGAGGTTTGAATAAATTTGTTTAACTTGTGCAAAATTTTTAATATAATCTGGTGTTATTTTATAATAAAATGTGTTGGTTTGTAACGTTATGCAGGTTGCTGGCATTTGGGTTGAAGGTAACAACAACATTACTGCATATAAGAGAAGCATTGTTGTGTATGGGAGGTCCGATTACCCAACCCAGATTCAACCTCACTTTGCTTCTTACGATCCGTTGTCCTATGTTTTGTTCTTTCCCAATGGAGAGCCTGGATGGCATTCAAAAATACCAAGGGATGGCGAATCCATCGACGAAATCATTGGGGATGAAGAAAATATCGAGGAAGATTCTGAAGGTATGGCAATATCACTCAGAAATTTTTTTGCATAATTATAATTATAATTAATAAATATTACTGAAAGTTTATAAATATCATATTTAGTATTATAAATCACCTCATTCTTTGTAGAGCCTAACGAAATCGGGGGTAGGAAGACCGTAACCATGCGGGAGTACTACTGTTACAAGTTCCAGATCCGGTCTACTCCAAACGTGCTTTTATTAGGTGGCCGATTGTTACAACAGTTTGTCGTTGACACCTACATAAAGATTGAGACTTCACGTTTGCTATTTTGTGAGCGAAACCAAACAAAGATTAGAGCAGATTTGTACCAAGGTATTGTGGATTGTGTCAATGCTGGTGAAGTTCAACCAAATAGACTCGGGCAACGAGTTGTGTTGCCTGCGTCGTTCATTGGAGGACCCCGTGACATGCGCCGTCGATTTTTGGATGCCATGACCTTAGTTCAAGATGACGGGAAGCATGATATATTCCTTACTATGACATGCAATCCAAATTGGCCAGAAATCCAGACTGAGCTATTGCCTGGTCAGGCTGCACCAGATTGACCAGACCTTGTTTCAAGAGTGTTCCGGGCCAAATTAGAGGATCTAAAGGAGCAACTCTTCAAAAGGCATGTACTTGATGTTGTTGGTTCACATATTTACGTCATTGAGTTTCAAAAGCGTGGCCTACCTCATGCTCATTTCCTCCTGATTATGAGAGCAGATCACAAAATGTCGAATCCAGATCAGTATGATAAAATCGTGTGTAGTGAAATTCCAAACCCGACAAGGCATCCGGTAATGCACGAGCTGGTCAAAAAACACATGATCCACGGTCCATGTGGAAGCTTATGAACCAATAGCCCTTGTATGCAGGGTGAGCCGAAACAATGTCGTTTCAAATACCCCAGGCAATTCAATGAGCAAACAACACAAGGAAAGGACTCGTATCCATTATATCGAAGGAGAGACAACGGGATGAAAGTGGACGTGCGTGGAAATACCCTAGACAACAGATGGGTGGTCCCTTACAACCCAAAGTTGCTAATGATGTTCAATTGTAACATAAACGTCGAGGTATGTTCGAGTATTGTTTCAGTGAAGTACGTATTTAAGTATGTTTACAAGGGTCATGATAAACAGGTTGTCCATGTCAATCCAAATAGTAAAAATATAGTTATTAACGAGATAAAGAGATTTCAAGATGCCCGTTATGTGTCTCCCCCTGAGGCAATTTGGAGGATTTTTGGCTTCTCTCTTTCACAAATCCAACCATATGTGATGGCATTGCAAATTCATCTCCCAAATAAACAAATGGTCAGGTTCAGAGAAGATGATATATTGACCGACATTGTTGATAGGGAGAGAGACAAGAGGTCGATGCTGACTGCTTTTTTTGAGACGAATAAATTCAATGTTGGTGCGAGACAATACTTGTACAAGGACTTTCCCAAGCACTTCACATGGAATAAGGCAAAGCGACGTTGGAATCCTCGAAAAAAAGGATCAGTGAGGGGAAGAATGGTTTCTGCTAATCCCGCAGAAGGAGAACGATTCTACCTGCGCTTACTTCTGTCACATGTTTGCGGGCCTACGGACTGGAAAGATCTCTACACAGTTAACCACGTATTGTACCAGACTTTTCGAAGAGCTGCTCTCGAGAGAGGATTAATTGAGAATGATGATACTTTATCGACATGTCTTGGCGAGGGTTCTCTTTTTCAGTTTCCACCCGCTCTTAGGAGGTTATTCGCAACTATTTTGATCTTTTGTGAGCCGGGAGATGTTCGGAAGTTATGGGATGACCACTACGAATCCTTTTCGGAAGATTACAGACGACTGTATGAAAATGTGAAGGTAGCCCGAAATATGGTCCTAAAAGACATCAAAGTTTTTCTGCAGTCTATGGGTAAAGATCTTGATGATTTTGATCCTCCTAAACTAAACATCGATGTCAGTTTAGAATCTGGGGTTGTTCGGGAATTACAAGAAGAGTACTCCATAGTTGTAGAAGAGGAACACTTGTTTGCTTCTGACTCTCTTAATTCTGACCAAAGATACGCGTATGATGAGATCTTGAGGCATGTGGATAACCAAATCCCGGGCGTGTTCTTTATAGATGGCCCAGGAGGAACGGGAAAAACGTTTTTGTATAAAGCTTTGTGATGCGTGGTTTTGCGACCTTACAACAGGTTTTACCTCTCGAGGGATCTCAAGAGGCTTGCAATCCCCACCAGGCAGTGTACCTGACCGATGTAGTATAGTGTAGTGGCAAGTACCGGGGGATTGATCGTTCTCTAGGGGAATAGTGTCGTTAGGATTGAAAAACTACTCTAATAGGTCTAAGGGTGAGAGAAGATTCTTTTTGTATTTTTATATTTTATGAAGCAAGTAAAATCTCGGGTTTGAAGGAGTGGGCGGAATTAGTTGCTAGTCAACTAACCCAAATAACTACAATTGCAAATAAAATAAAATAACTGAAAATGAAAAGGTTGGTGGAACTTATATGGAGAGAAATGTGTTTACTTAGATTTCCTTACTCCCTAACTATCTTTTACCGGTTGATTAATGTGTATTAATTGCGTGGATGACGGGTGTATTCCTTAATACCAATCGTAGGGTGGCGTACGTACTTCCCCAACTCTATAAGCTCCTACTTCACTCCTATGGCGAGCCGGCTAAGAAGCTCCTAACATGGGATCACTAGAATTCGCTCATGCATTAAATACAACCATAAAAACCTTAGTACGCATTGGTTCATGTTTCTTAAGACGTTCAAGCAAGTTACCGTATAGGAGGTTAGCCAGTTTTCTTAAGCCTAACATCGATGAACAATCATCCAATACAATTAATAACACACCAACAACCAATAATCAATAGTTAGGTTTCATTAGATCTAAGCAAACACAAGATAAATCTAGCCTAGCATGGTAAACAAAAGACAAGAACAAGATATAATCAAACAACACATAGACATATTGAATGATTAATTGATAACTTATCTTCAATTGAACATGGGAGATCCAAGGGTATAAAACCCTTAAAAATGGCAGAAAAATCGTATTAGGGTTTCTCCTCACAAAGTTGCACACTAATGACTAAAAATTATGAAAATATATATAGGAAAACAGATTTGACGGCGTCACGTTATGGAGTGTGACGCCGTCACCTCGCCGCGTTTAGGGTTCCCGGATGGCCTTCTTGACGCCGTCCCTCTTTAATCCTCCAAAATCCGCTCTGGCCTATCAGGAGCTGACGGCCTTCTTGACGCCGTCCCCTTTTAATCTTCCAAAATCCGCCCTGGCCTATCAAGGGTTGACGGCGTCAGAATTGTGCTTGACGCCATCACAGGTACAATTCCAGCAGATTTAGAGACTTTGTCGTTTTCTTCACTTTTATGCTCCAAAAACGTCCAAAATGCTTCCTTTTCCAGATTTCTTCTCCAAAGTACCTAAAATGACAAAAGGAACGATTTAGGGCAATATTTGATCAAATAAATACGATTTAGGGCTTAAATGACCCCCTAAAAGCGGTACACTTTTCGCTTCATCAAATACCCTTACACTTGAGATTTGCTTGTCCTCAAGCAAATGCGCTTTTATTCTAATCAAAATACAAGTTAGGGGTCATTTAACGCTAATATAAAAGTAATTACAACAAATAGTCGTTCCACTTTAATCATAATAAGCACGGAGATTACAAACTAGCACCTCACAAGTAGTGTTTAGATACTCACATCTCTCAGGTGTCATAAAAGTATATCTCATAAATGAAAATGAATAATATCTCTCACATACCTGTCATAAGCAAATAGATTACCATAGGCTTGGGAAAGGATCAAAAACCTCCTCCACTAGGCGTAAGCACCTAAGATAAACTATCAAAGAGAGCTTTTAAACGGGTTATAACGTTAGGTGTAGGGATATGATAAACACGGATTTGTTGGATAAGGGATATTTTACTGGTGGCGAGTTAAAGATCTTGATTAATTACATGTACAATATGTCGTTGCTAAGCCAAGACTAGACTCGACTTTAAGCTAATGAAAAATAACAAAAACATAAAATAAACATAAAATGAAACGGGATGGTAGTCCGTATGTTTTTTCTACTTTTCTTTTTCTCATTTTTTTTGTATTTTTCTTGATTTTTTTTTTTTTTTTTTTTTTTTTTTTTTTTTTTTTTTTTTTTTTTTTTTTTTGCATACACTCTTGCCCTACCATCCAAAATAATACATCATAGGGGCGTTGCATTCCCTTACACTTGAACTTTTACATAACTTTACAAATAACTATTCTAATGACTCGAATTAAGATAATCGAAAAACTTGGAGTACTTTTAAAATATTTAGCACATATGGGGGTACTAATGATGTTCTTCCCCATTACTCCATTACACTAGTACTTTACCATGAGTCCCAATCGTCCCAAAACAATATGTACAAGGATATGACTCGACTTAGCAACCATGTAATCAATTAGATAATTAACTTGGGGTTTAAACAAATGTTGTCACAATAATGCACTAAAGATGAGTGCATACAAGGTAGGCTAAGGCGATTTGGGTGTACATTTAAGTGGGGTGTAACAAATTCTTACTTTAAGTAAAATGCTTAAAGTTAGAAACGAAAAGATAGGCTCTGAGGGGTGTACTAGGGGTATCGTGTACTAAAAATGAGTACAACGCAAAGGGTGTGGGAGAATTACTTGACCAATGTAGCCAATGTAATTATAACAAAAACACAGGTGTAAAACAATGGGTTAATCCTAATGCCTATTATCATGTAGTAAATCTAACTACACGAATGTAGTCTCACTTGTGGCCTCGGAATGGTCCTAACGCAAGTTCTAGAATCTAAGTGCTACCGGTACACACATCATAGCATAAATGCTTTTCCTACCAATTCTAGGGGCGAACCTCACATATTTGGGGGTGGAAAATTTTTTAGTGGTACGGTTTTGTGCTAGTCATATAACTCCTATCCATGAGACACTTATTAAGACCAAAGTTTAACTCCTATATGTTGTAAAAAATTTTAAATTTGGCACTAAAATTGCCCTAACAAGTATTTCTCTCAGTTTTATTACACATCTACCATCAAACAAACAAAAATCAAGTGCAATTGTATTCTCTAAAGTATCGTACTTTACCCCCCCTTACACTTAAGATGAACATTGTCCCCAATGTTCAAATAACAAGATGTAAAAGTAAATAAGGTAAAAGAATGAAATCAAATACTCCCCTGATTCGTTCGGTGGATAAAGAGGTAACATGGTTAAATCTTCTTCCAAGGTAATGTAGAAGCTTCAAGACTAAATGTTAGGAATTAAATATTCTGAAGTTAGAGTATTAGAATTTACTCTAAGTCAAAGGTACTGCTAGTACATTCAAGGTACTGCTAGAACAAGAAGAGCCTGCTAGTTCAAGAAGAAGAGCCTGCTAGTAGAGAATGGTACTGCTGATCAGTGAGTCATAAAGCTGCTTTGAGGATAAGATCGAAAAGATATTTATTGTATTTTGGTCAAACATATACGGTAGATAATATCTTACTCCATGTGCTTTGAACAAGTTGTATACATAGATACATGTTGTATCTTATGTACTGACACAAAAAGCATAAGTTAAACAAAGTAAGTCGGCCAAAGACTTTAAGCAATTTGTAAAGATCTTTTGCAATTATAAAAGAGATCTTAGACTTAGATATTACACACAGTTAACACAATAGAAGACACATGCACATGCATAACTGTTAGAACAAGAACAAAACAATATCACAAGTCTAGAACATAAGATTCAAGGTTGTAACCCTAGTGATAAACTCAAGATCACTCGTATTATTTTGAATAATATTGAATCGTTTAGTGAAAACTTTCTTTGTTCATTGTTGAGTTAACATAACATAATTCTTCCATTTCCATAACATACATAACCTTCTAAGTGTGATTAAGTAAATTCCGCGTACTTAATTACATAGACTCAATATATCATTTCACACAAAGTATACAAGGTTTAACCACCTTAACCGTGTGACGAATTCCCCTCAGTTGGTATCAGAGCCAGGCTGATATAATTGAATTAGAAGAAACAGAAATGGATGCACATGATGCTCAAACAAATGTTGCTGCAAAGTTGCCCATGATCAAACCCAATGAGTTTGAGTTATGGAGGATGAGAATTGAGCAATATTTCATGGTCCAAGATTATACTCTTTGGGATATCATTATATATGGTGATTCTTTTTCACCAAGCTACACAGAGGTTATCCTAGAAGGTAAAACAAGTAGAAAAAGAAATACTGGACCAGTTTCTAACGATGAGAAGATACTGAAGAGAAATGATCAGAAAGCAAGAAATTTATTGCTTATGACCATTCCAGGTGAACAGATGTTATCATTCAACAAGTATCTTGATGCAAAAACTCTTTTTGAAGAGATTTGTGCATATTTTGGTGGTAATGAGACTATCAAAAAGACACAGAAGACACTACTAAAGCAACAATTTGAAAACTTTACTGCTTTTAGTAATGAGTCACTTGATAAGCTATTCTCAAGGTTACACAAGCTTGTCAGTCAGTTGGCTGTGTTAGGTGTTGAGACAGAGAAGGAAGATCTCAACATGAAGTTTTTGAGAAGCCTACCTGATGAGTTCCATACTCATGTTATTGTCTGGATGAACAAACCAGACATTGAAACAATGAAGCTGAATGATTTGTACAACAACTTCAAAATTGTTGAACAAAGTCTTAGAAAGTTTGGAATTTATGGTACTAGTTCTGGGAACGTGACATTTTTGTCATCTCCTAGTATTGGTAAATCTGAAGAGATAGAAGAAGTTGAAGGTGTTTCTAGTGCTACCCATGGTGGTCCTTCTACTAGTGTACAAAAGACTGTTGCAGGACTTGGTGATCCAGCATTCTATGTATTCATGTCTAGTCAATCTAGTGGTTCTCCTCTAAATCATGAAGACCTTGAGCAGGTTGATGGTGATGATTTGGAAGAAATGGACATCAAATGGCAGGTTGCTTTGCTCAGCATGAGAGCCATGAAGCATTGGCAGAGAACTGGGAAGCAAATTACCATAGATGGTAATGATACTGCTGGGTTTGACAAAAAGAAAGTGGAGTGCTACAACTGTCATAGGTTGGGTCACTTTGCTAAGGAGTGTAGAAGCCCAAGAAAGCAGGAGAATAGAAACACATGGTATAAGCAAGATAGGAAAAAGGAAGTTACTGTTGAAGAGCCAAAGGCTATGTTGGCTATTGATGGTATTGGTTATGATTGGAGCTCTATGGCTATTGAAGAGGAAGCACCACCAAATGCTGCTCTTTTGGCCAATGAATTTGCTCTAATGGCCCATTCTGATTCAGAGGTAAATTCTATTCAAACTTGTACTGAATCATGTCCTAATCTTAAAGCTTATGAAGACCTTAATAAGAGATTTGAAGCTCATAGAGAAGAGCTACTTAACTCTCTTTTTAATTTGGCTAATCACAAAAGAGGTCTAGCTGTTTTAGAAAAACAAGTTTTACATTTTAAAGATAATGAAATTCATTTTGTTGATGACATCAATATACTAAAAAATGACATTAAGATCAGAGATGAGTGTATTGTTGAGTTGAATGATTCATTAGCTAAACACAAAAATGAAAGAGAAAATGTAAAGGTCTCTGTGGATGTTTTAGCACATTCCTCAGAAGGATTCAATAAACTTTGGGAAGCCCAAGTTGTTGATAAGGTTAACTCTGGTGTTGGATTTAAGTCTGTACCCCCACCATACAGAGGTGTTCATTCACCTCCAGGTATTGATTTAGCAAACACAGGATTACCTGAGTTTCAAGAACCAGTGATGGAATATGGTTCTAATGCTAATAAGAGTCCTAAGATTGAAAAGATAAGTAAAAGTTTAGATAAAACTTTATCTTATCAGGACAAGGTGTCCTTTGTTAAGAAAGGAGATACTATAGTTGTAGAGGATTGTACAACTGATAGTGATAGTGATGAAGAAAAACAGGTTATGTCTAAACCTGTAGTGGTTAAGAAAGTAGGAACAAGTATTCCTAAGATAGTCAATCACAACACTAACAGGCCTAAGTCAAATGTTAAGACTGTTAGGAAACCAGTTAGATATTGTGAACAATATAGAACTACAAACAAGCCCAGAGGTAACCAAAGGAATTGGAACAACCTCAAGTCTAACCAATTAGGTGATGACTTTGATTTTTACAACAAAGCTTGTTATACATGTGGTAGTTTTGACCATCTTGCAGCTTTCTGCAAACATTGGGTAACTGGGTATGAAAACAATAGGGTGAACTACAAAAGGCAAACTCCTCAAACTCATTTTCACTCTAACACTCATAGAACTAAACCCAGAACAGTCTCAAACAAGTTTGGACCCAAAGGTCCTGACAGACAAAAAGGTCCTGCTAATACATACAAAAAGGTACTGCCAGTTCAAATTAAAGGTACTGGTAGATCAAATGGTACTGTTAGACCTTCGATGACTGTTAACCCAAAATCAACAGCTAAGGATGCAAAAACAACTTTCATACATGCATCTAAAACTGTTCTAAGGCCCATTCAAACAAAAGCAGTGGTCCACAAACAAATTTGGAGACCAAAGGGTGTGACTTCAAAGCATGTTATTCACTCTGCTGCTAAGGGTAATAGGACAAATGCTGTTAAGGCCTCAGCATGTTGGATTCAAAAATCCAATGTTGCATCAACTGTCCTTAAAAGATTAAATTACATTGATGCAAGAGGCAGATCCAAGTCAGTAATGGCTTGGATCCCCAAAGAAAACTAACACTCTTTTTATGTGCAGGAACATTCAGCTGATAAACAAGAAGATCAAGGATACTCAGATAGTGGATGTTCAAGGCATATGACAGGCAACATGTCTTATCTTTCAGATTTTGAAGCTTTCAATGGAGGATATGTTACCTTTGGAGGTGGTTTTCGTGGCAAAATTTCTGGTAAAGGTACAATTAAAACCGGAAATTTAGATTTTGAAGATGTGTACTATGTACAAGAGTTAAAGTATAATCTTTTTAGTGTTTCACAAATGTGTGACAAAAAGAATAATGTTCTTTTTACTGATACTGAATGTCTTGTTCTGTCTAAGGATTTTAAGATTCCTGATGAAAATCAAGTGCTTCTTAGAATTCCTAGAAAGGCCAATATGTATAGTGTTGATATGAAGAATATTATTTCTAAAAAGGAGTTAACTTGTCTTGTTGCAAAGGCCACATTGGATGAATCAATGTTATGGCATAGAAGGCTTGGTCATATTAATTTCAAAACCATAAATAAAATTGTTAAGAATGGTTTGGTAAGAGGTTTACCTCACAAAAGATTTGAAAATGATCAAACATGCATTGCTTGTCTAAAAGGCAAACAACACAAAGCCACTTGTAAGCCCAAGATTTTTAACTCTATCAATCAGTCATTGTTTATGCTTCATATGGACTTATTTGGACCTGTTTCAGTAAGGAGTATTCAGCATAAGAAATATTGTCTTGTTATAACTGATGACTATAGCAGATTTACATGGGTTTTCTTTTTAGTGTCTAAGGATGAAACATCAGGCATCCTTAAGGACTTCATTACTCAGATAGAAAATCAAGTAAGCAAGAAAGTAAAAGTCATTAGGTGTGATAATGGGACAGAGTTTAAGAATAGAGTTATGGATGATTTCTGCAAAGAAAAAGGTATTAGAAGAGAATATAGTGTTGCTAGAACACCACAACAGAATGGTGTGGCTGAAAGAAAGAATAGAACACTAATTGAAGCTGCTAGAACAATGTTAGCTGATTCTAAGCTACCTATAATCTTTTGGGCAGAGGCAATCAACACTGCTTGCTATGTTCAAAATAGAGTTTTAGTTGTGCAGCCTCACAATAAGACATCATATGAACTCTTTAATGGTAGAACTCCTGCAATAGGATTTCTTAGACCTTTTGGATGTCATGTGACAATTCTCAATACCTTAGACCATTTAGGAAAATTTGATGGTAAAGCAGATGAAGGTTTCTTAGTTGGATATTCTCTTGTTAGCAAAGCTTTTAGAGTTTACAACTTAAGAACTGAGAAAGTACAGGAAGAACTACATGTGGAGTTTCTGGAAAACAAATCCAATGTAGTAGGCCAAGGACCAAAATGGATATTTGATCTTGAATATCTAACAAATTCTATGAATTATATACCTTTTGTTGCAGACACTAATAATTTTTCAGGTTCACGAGCAACAAATGAGGTGGAGTTAGATAAAGATCTATCTGATGGCAATATGCCAATATGGTCAAGTGCAAGTGTGGAATCTACTTCAACAAATGATGTATCTTCTTCTAGTAAAGCTAAAGGAGATGTTGAAGATGAAATCAAGGATGATGAAACAAAGGAAAAACTCAATATTTCAAATATTGATGGTACTGCTGACACAGAGCAAGGTACTGCTAGTATCCATAAAGGTACTGTTAGTACATTTGGAGGTACGGCTAGTTCATTTGAAGATACTGCTGGTCCTTCAACTTCAAAAGAAGCAGAATTCCAAGTAGATGAAGTGAATTTGGGTAATCTTCAACCATCTTATCAAGTTCCTTCAACACCACACACAAGAATTCACAAAGTTCATTCCCTAGATAATGTGATTGGAGATGTACAATCTGGTGTGAAGACAAGAAGACAATTGGTCTCTACAGACCAACAAGGGATTCTTGATGCTCTTTATGCTTCAAAACAACATGAGGTTTCAAACTCTTGTTTGTTTGTATGTTTTCTCTCTCAAAAGGAACTAAAGAACATTCTTACAGCCCTAGATGATTCAAGCTGGGTAGAGGCTATGCAAGAAGAGCTTCTTCAGTTCAAGATTCAAAAGGTTTGGGTGCTAGCTGATTTACCTAGAGGTAAGAAGCTAATTGGCACTAGATGGGTTTTTAAGAACAAAAGGGATGAAAGAGGAATTGTGATCAAGAATAAGGCTAGATTAGTAGCACAAGGGTACACACAAGAAGAAGGGATAGATTATGATGAAGTTTATGCTCCAGTAGCAAGGATTGAGGCAATTAGGCTGTTTCTAGCTTATGCTTCATTTTTAGGCTTCACAGTCTACCAAATGGATGTCAAGAGTGCATTTTTATATGGTAAGATTGAACCAGAGGTGTATGTTTCACAACCTCCAGGTTTCATTGACCCTGACCATCCAAACAAAGTGTACAGAGTAGTGAAAGCTCTCTATGGCCTACATCAGGCACCAAGAGCTTGGTATGGAACACTTGCTTCCTATTTATTAGAAAATGGATTTCAAAGAGGAAAGATTGATCAGACACTTTTCATCAAACAGCATAAGAAGGATCTTCTGTTAGTACAGGTGTATGTGGATGACATTATCTTTGGATCTACAAGGAAGGAAATGTGTTTAGAATTCGAGAAGCTTATGCATGATAAGTTTCAGATGAGTTCTATGGGAGAACTCACATTCTTTTTGGGTTTGCAAGTTAAACAATCATCTGAAGGCATTTTTATTTCACAAGATAAATATGTTGCAGAAATTCTTAGAAAGTTTCAATTTGCTGATTCAAAAATGGCAAGCACACCAATGGACTCAGAGAAGCACCTTCTGAAAGATGAAGATGGAGAGAATGTAGATGTACACACTTACAGATCTATGATAGGCTCTTTGATGTATCTTACATCATCTAGACCTGACATCATGTTCTCTGTTTGTGTTTGTGCAAGATTTCAAGTTACTCCAAAGGTTTCTCATTTAATTGCAGTCAAGAGAATTTTTAGATATCTTAAAGGTCAACCAAGGTTGGGTATATGGTATTCTAGAGACTCTCCTTTTGATTTGGTAGCATTTTCGGATAGTGATTATGCTGGTGCTAGCTTGGACAGAAAGTCAACCACTGGAGGATGTCAATTCCTAGGGTGTAGACTTGTCTCATGGCAGTGTAAGAAGCAAACTAGTGTGGCAAATTCAACAACTGAAGCTGAATATATAGCTGCTGCAAGTTGCTGTGCTCAAGTCTTATGGCTTCAAAACCAACTTCTTGACTATGGGTACAATTTCTTAAACACTGTTATTCATATTGATAATAGTAGTACAATTTGTATTATTAGAAATCCAGTGCAACATTCTAAAACAAAGCACATTGAAATTAGACATCACTTTATTAGAGATTGCAATGAGAAAAGATTAATTCAAGTAATGAAAATTGATTCAGAACATAATTTTGCAGATCTTCTTACAAAAGCTTTTGATGTTTCAAGATTTCAGTACTTGATAGCAAGTATTGGAATGCTTAATCTTTAAAATTTTCAAATAATGTGTTTATGTACATAAATTTTTGTTGGTACTTCTGGATTTATAAGGTACTGCTAATATTCATAAGGTACTGCTAAGCACAAAAGGTGCTGCCAGTACAAAATTAAATTGTGTTATTCATATAGTTTGTCTTATGATTATTCTAATGCAAGACAAGTACTTTGTACTTTGTTCTTTTGATTTTAGACTAACTATTTCAGGTATGAATAAAGAAACACAAAGGAGATTTCAAGTGAAATGGGAGCAGAAGCATGCTTATCCAATTGCTAACATGATGGGTTTATGATGGACTAAGTTTAGGAATTTAACCTCCTTAAAACTTCTTTCTTGAAACCTAGTTATGATATTTCACATTGAATTGATGACTTAGTTGATCAGATAGTAACTGATGCAACTCACTTTCTATCATTTTATACTTTTAAGTATAATGTGCAAGTCTGAGGACATCTGATAGAAAGAACAGCGAGCAAAAGTGAATCTAACACTTGTGTTAGAGGTAACAAATGCCACGAGCTGGAAACCCTGTCAAGAAAATCTTTTGAATAGATTTTTCTTTTCACAGGCAGTTATTTATAACTGAAAAACATTGGTTCTCACACAACCAGAGGTTGCTTTAAACCGAACTTATGATTGAGTGTCTGTTACACACTTAATCCTTTCAAAATGGTTGAAGGTAGTATGATTTTTCAATTCTAAAATCATGAACATACTACTAAGGCAAAGATTTCTTAAACAAGGATTTTTCAAAGGATTCAGAAAAACCATCCATTGATGGATTATGAATCAAAATGTCCACTGATTCACCTCTCATAGGAGTTAACACACCTAGAAGTGATGAGGGCAGAAACTTAAACTTTTAAGGAATTGATGGCTTCATGTACAATATTGTCTGACAACAAGGTTACATTGATAGATCAGTCAAAGGTACATAGTGAGATCTTCCAAACAAGGGGAGGAAACGATGAAACAAAAGTTATTTGCTTCAGGGGAGGAAATAATTGCCCAGAAAAGGAAGAAAAACCAATATATGGAAGGAAAAGACAAGAGCATACAAGATGATGACATAGAGGTTGAAAATGACAAGAATAGATCATATATCTAGAAGGGATGAAGCATTTCTAAAGGAGAAAGTTCTATCTAGATCAAACGAAGGAAAGTTTCAATTTCAGTTCATTATGTTTGTTCATCACTTGCAAAGGCATGCTGTTAGATGATTTCACTTGTTGAACCAAGCATCCAAGATACACAGCATCATTGCCTCTTACAATTCCTCCATCCAAGGAAATTGCACCATCTTTTGGTACAATGTTTTTGATATTGCTAAAGTCAAAGAAGAACAAAGCAGATCAGTTCAGAATAAGAAGAATAGTTCAGATTCATGAAGTGTTTGAAAGATCTTCTCAAATCAAGTCCTCATTTAATTCAGAAAACATGTTTGAAATGATTCACATGTTTAGGGGAGGATTGTTAGGAATTAAATATTCTGAAGTTAGAGTATTAGAATTTACTCTAAGTCAAAGGTACTGCTAGTACATTCAAGGTACTGCTAGAACAAGAAGAGCCTGCTAGTTCAAGGAGAAGAGCCTGCTAGTAGAGAATGGTACTGCTGATCAGTGAGTCATAAAGCTGCTTTGAGGATAAGATCGAAAAGATATTTATTGTATTTTGGTCAAACATATACGGTAGATAATATCTTACTCCATGTGCTTTGAACAAGTTGTATACATAGATACATGTTGTATCTTATGTACTGACACAATAAGCATAAGTTAAACAAAGTAAGTCGGCCAAAGACTTTAAGCAATTTGTAAAGATCTTTTGCAATTATAAAAGAGATCTTAGACTTAGATATTACACACAGTTAACACAATAGAATACACATGCACATGCATAACTGTTAGAACAAGAACAAAACAATATCACAAGTCTAGAACATAAGATTCAAGGTTGTAACCCTAGTGATAAACTCAAGATCACTCGTATTATTTTGAATAATATTGAATCGTTTAGTGAAAACTTTCTTTGTTCATTGTTGAGTTAACATAACATAATTCTTCCATTTCCATAACATACATAACCTTCTAAGTGTGATTAAGTAAATTCCGCGTACTTAATTACATATACTCAATATATCATTTCACACAAAGTATACAAGGTTTAACCACCTTAACTGTGTGACGAATTCCCCTCACTAAAGCATCGCCAAAAGCTTGATTCCACAAACATCTCCTTGTCCAAAATAACCTGTTACACCTGAGAAAACAAACACGAAAACCTGCATAACATCGGCGGGATAAATCTATATAAGGATATAATGCTTGTGGAATGATAATTTTGCAGATTCCTGGAGTTTATAAGTTAGAGATTTAATAAAAACTTTTTATGATTCCGGTAGAAAAACAAAACTTTCAAAAATTTCAGAAAATTAAAACCTGACGCCGTCAGAAATGATCTGACAGAATTCTCATGTTAAGTTTCCGGAAAATTTCTGGAAAAACCTATACCTTACTTCCTGGAATTCCTGCAAAACTTCATTATGACTCGATACAAGCATTTGACTCAAACAAATACTAATATGCATGCTTATATCTCATTGTTATCGTTCATGTTCAATCTTGTTCTTAAAAACAAATTTGGATTTCCCTTACACTTATCTTTTGCAAAATACCTTTATATGTAGTTAAGACGAAGTTAAAAACAAAATAAAGCATTTTCACAATTTATATTTGAGACATGAACAGTAAACAAAAAGAATAAGAAATGCATACGGAAACAAATAAAATTAAATAAACAAACAATCAAACAAATAAAGCAAATAAAGCTTGGGTTGCCTCCCAAGAAGCGCTTGTTTTTGTTCGAGTCACGAGCCTGACTCTACCCTTATTTAACAGAAATATGGGAGGTTTTCCCTACACTTAGGATTAAGTGTGGGTGAAAGTAGCGATACACACCCTTAGGGTGGAAATATGCCACGTGAGGAAAGAGTGACGGGTGAATTATATGCTCAAAGGTGCGGGATCCTATCATCATAACCTTACCTAATTCAATTGGGTTAGTGGGCGGATTAAGATTTTCTCCTAGAAAGGGATCATCTTCTATCAACTTCGAGAGACTCCAAGTTAAGAATCCACTTTGACCTAATAAATACGGTTTAAACCCATAATGTTTCTTGTGATCAATCATAAATGGGTGATGTAAGTATGTAAGGTCATGGTTCACTCCTATATTAGCTTCCTCTCTACAAGGCTTAGAGTCTACTACCTTCAACGTAAAACTACCCGGACTATATGTTTTGATGGGTGGGTCGGGACCTAATTCAATTCCTAAGTTCACATCTAAGGATGGAAGATTAGGTAACGGTTTTGGTTTAGGCTCCGGTTCATCAAAACTAGGAACTTTCATAGAACTAAAAGAAAGGTTATGACTACAAGTATTCAAACCTATTTCTTCTAGTTTTGTTTGGTCCAAGGGCTCTACCTCTATTGGGGTTCCTATAGTCTCCTCTACTTCTTCCGTGTAAGTCACGGGTGGTGTGTGTGCCTCAAATGATGGTAGGACTTGTGGGGTACTTTGTAGGTTTGTGTTATTTACCTCATCCTTCCTTATCTCAACATCACCTATATCCTCATCATGTGTTTTAGTAGAATCTAACCCAAACATGTTCCTAAGTATCTCAAATCCTTCTCTAGCCATTTCAAGTTCTAAGTCTGATTCATAAGAATTTTCCTCAATAACTTGATTACAATGTTCAATTTGCCTAAAGGATTCATTTTTTTGCTCAATATGATCATGTTCGGCTAAATCCTCCTCAATTGTTTCCTCAAGTTGTGATGTATACAAACCCATCAATTCATTGAACTCATGGTTCACGGTTAGGAGGCTTTCCTCAAAATTTTTCCAAAGGGTCTTACTAAAAGGAATTGATCCTAACAATGATTGTTTAATATAGGCCACACATGCGCATAACTCGTCAAACCTATCAAACTTTACACCCATCTCCTCTTGTATATAGCTAAGATCACTTAAAAATTCATTGGAACAACAGGAAGCAAATCTATCCGAGTAAACTAATTGTTCCTCTATTGTTAATGATCTAAATGGAATCTCATCCGCCATGAAGACAAATGAAAATGGTTTTACAAACAAAGGGCACAAAGAAAAAGATAGACTAAAGAAAACCTAGAAAAATAAAATAAAAATCTCACTAGAAAGGAATCTAGTGAGTAGACCTAATAAAATAAAAATTCAACCTAAACAATAACTATTCCCCGGGCTGCGGCGCCAAAAACTTGATGCGTGGTTTTGCGACCTTACAACAGGTTTTACCTCTCGAGGGATCTCAAGAGGCTTGCAATCCCCACCAGGCAGTGTACCTGACCGATGTAGTATAGTGTAGTGGCAAGTACCGGGGGATTGATCGTTCTCTAGGGGAATAGTGTCGTTAGGATTGAAAAACTACTCTAATAGGTCTAAGGGTGAGAGAAGATTCTTTTCGTATTTTTATATTTTATGAAAGCAAGTAAAATCTCGGGTTTGAAGGAGTGGGCGGAATTAGTTGCTAGTCAACTAACCCAAATAACTACAATTGCAAATAAAATAAAATAACTGAAAATGAAAAGGTTGGTGGAACTTATATGGAGAGAAATGTGTTTACTTAGATTTCCTTACTCCCTAACTATCTTTTACCGGTTGATTAATGTGTATTAATTGCGTGGATGACGGGTGTATTCCTTAATACCAATCGTGGGGTGGCGTACGTACTTCCCCAACTCTATAAGCTCCTACTTCACTCCTATGTCGAGCCGGCTAAGAAGCTCCTAACATGGGATCACTAGAATTCGCTCATGCATTAAATACAACCATAAAAACCTTAGTACGCATTGGTTCATGTTTCTTAAGACGTTCAAGCAAGTTACCGTATAGGAGGTTAGCCAGTTTTCTTAAGCCTAACATCGATGAACAATCATCCAATACAATTAATAACACACCAACAACCAATAATCAATAGTTAGGTTTCATTAGATCTAAGCAAACACAAGATAAATCTAGCCTAGCATGTTAAACAAAAGACAATAACAAGATATAATCAAACAACACATAGACAATATGAATGATTAATTGATAACTTATCTTCAATTGAACATGGGAGATCCAAGGGTATAAAACCCTTAAAAATGGCAGAAAAATCGTATTAGGGTTTCTCCTCACAAAGTTGTACACTAATGACTAAAAATTATGAAAATATATATAGGAAAACAGATCTGACGGCATCACGTTATGGAGTGTGACGCCGTCACCTCGCCGCGTTTAGGGTTCCCGGATGGCCTTCTTGACGCCGTCCCTCTTTAATCCTCCAAAATCCGCTCTGGCCTATCAGGAGCTGACAGCCTTCTTGACGCGGTCCCCTTTTAATCTTCCAAAATCCGCCCTGGCCTATCAAGGGTTGACGGTGTCAGAATTGTGCTTGACGCCGTCACAGGTACAATTCCAGCAGATTTAGAGACTTTGTCGTTTTCTTCACTTTTATGCTCCAAAAACGTCCAAAATGCTTCCTTTTCCAGATTTCTTCTCCAAAGTACCTAAAATGACAAAAGGAACGATTTAGGGCAATATTTGATCAAATAAATACGATTTAGGGCTTAAATGACCCCCTAAAAGCGGTACACTTTTCGCTTCATCACTTTGCTTGCAAAGGTCCGGTCTCGTGGTCTCATTGCACTCGCAACCGCTTCATCGGGTGCTGCAGCCAATAACATGGCGGGTGGTAGAACAGCTCACTCCCGATTCAAGATTCCAATTAACCTTGAAAATAACTCACTCTGTAACATTAAAAAACAAAGTGGGATTGCAAAACTGCTTAGAGCTGCCACACTAATCATATGGGACGAGGCTTCGATGGCTAAGAGGCAAGCTGTGGAGGCACTGGATCGATCAATGCAAGACATCACAGGCACGAGACTACCTTTTGGTGGAAAAATAATGGTCTTAGGAGGTGACTTTAGACAAGTTTTGCCGGTCGTGAGACGCGGAACGCGAGCATAAATCGTAGACTCCAGCCTACGAATGTCACTGCTATGGTCTGTGATTAAAAAAATTAGGTTGACTTTGAATATGAGAGCGCAAACAGATCCATGGTTTTCTGATTTTCTTTTACGAGTCGGCAATGGAGATGAAGAAGTGGTTGACGAAAATTACATTCGCATCCCTGATGACATGACCATTCCAAACAATGACATGGCCTGATCTAAGGAAGAGTTGATCAATGCAATCTTTCCTTCTTTGCAGGTCAACGGAAATTCATTAGATTATATCATTTCTAGGGCGATATTGACCGGATCTACACACACTCCTTGTGTTACATGTGATACATAGAATTATACTTAGTCTAGCACGCGGAATTTACTAGCTAGCACTTAGAAGACTTTATGTGTTTTGTATGATTAGAATGAAACAAAGAACACAGAATAATAACTTCCAACGATTCAATATTATTAGAAAATAATACGAGTGATCTCCTATCACTAGGGTTTACAACCTTGAATCTTTCTAATACGTATGAACTCTATCGTATTGTATGTCTATGTATATCTATCGTGTATCTAAACCTTAACCTAGGCAATCCTTTTATAGACCAAGGATTCCTGTACAAGATAACTATCAATCTATTCTTATACGATATACACAATATATTTTCCATAATTATCTACTTTACATAAATCATAAACCGTCTTAACTTCTTCACTCAGCAGTCTTAACTGCTCATGTCTTCAACACTCTTCAGCAGTCTTAACTTCAATCTCCAACAGTCCTAACTGTTACCTCCAACAGTCTTAGCTGCTTAAGCTTAATTTCCTAACAATCCTCCCCTAAACTTATGATTTCACTCCAAATCACTAAGTTTCTTCAAATTAAGCTTCTTCTTCTTAATGCTGAAAATTCTTTCAAACACCCATCAAGCCAATCTTTTAGATCTAGCTTTTACTCCTTGTGCAAGGTTGAATATCTTTGCCACTAGCATATCTTCCATCTCAGACTCTTCATTAGCTTCCAGTCTAACACATGCCATCATAGTCAAAACACCTGGTCTGAGTGTATAATTCTTTTCAACCAGCATATATATCTCTATTCCTTCCTTTGTAGATACTCTGTGTACTCCACATATACCAAATAACTTCCAAGAGATGTCCTTGACTTGAGCTTGAAATCTCCAAATCGATTCTCCACCATCTGGTTCATATATTCTCTTCAATTGAACCCATAGTTCTTTGTCTTTATCTTCAATAGGATCAATATCTCTGAACTTCTCTTTCACTAAGCTCCAAAGCTGATTTAGATCTTCTCTGTCAAAGCCTTTGAGTAAATCTTCAAACAACTTATATCTTTCAGAAATATCTCCAAGTCTAATAATCTTCCATCCCTTCATCCTTCCATCAGTAAACACTTCCCAGTCAATTATTGGATGTTTGACTTGCAAAGGATTAATGTATGAAGACTCTGGAATAATCACCATCATGCTTCTGATCTTCTCATCAGTTAATCCTTCTTCATCAGACTTTTGTTTCTTAGCAACTTCTGATTCCATAGATTCTGCTTCCCTCTTCTTACCTGTTTTGACACTTCTTCTTGGAGAATTCAAAATAGCATAAGTTTCACAGAATTCTTTTTCAATTATAGCATAAGACTTTCCCTTGAAATCTTTCATTGAGTAATTTGCTGAGTTCTTCAAATAATGCTTCATATCCTCAACAAGTTCCTTCTTTGTTGGCAATTTTGTCTTGTACCCTGATTTCTGTCTTTCTTTTATCCTATGAATCAGATCTTCCCATGTTGCAACTCCATTCTTCTTGAGTATAAATTCCTTAAGCTCCTCTGTCTGTTCTTCTTCATTCAACTGCTTGTCTTTGAGAATTAAAGAAGCTTGAGCTCTTACAATAAAATCAGAATCCAGAAAATATTGTAACTGTTCATTGAATTCTTCTTGATTTTCTTCATTTGATCTTTTTCTTTCCATGAATTCAGCTATATTTCTTATATCATCAGCAGCCATTTTCCTTGCAAATTCTTCATCTTGAGCAATCTGAGCTTGTTTAGCCTGTTCTTCACTAGCCAAATCTTCTTCTAACATTTGTCTTGCAACTTCTGCATCATGAGCTATCTGTTCTTTAGTTTTTGGTTTCAATCTTTTAAGTCTTTCAAGTTCTTGAACAGCAACCACTTCTTCAGATGTCATAGGTTTTTTTCCTTTATCTGCTCTTCTCCTTTCATATTCTTGTTCAGCAGAAGTTTCTTCAGTCGGAATTGCTTGTTGCTCTGACTCAACAGTTTGAACTGTTACTTGCTCTGTCTCAACTGTTACTTGCTCTGTCTCTTGCTATGTCTCAGCAGTTTGAACTGCTTCTTCATTTGGAACTGCTTGATGTGTCTCAGCTGTTTCTTCATGAACATTACCAGAACCTGAACCAATATCAAAACCTTGATCTTGTTCAGAACCTTCTTCATACCTCCCCTGAGATGCTGATCTATCCTTATCTCCAAATTTCCTCTCTTTACCAAATTTCCTCCCCTGTTTGGAAGAATTTTCATCATCCCCTTCTGAACCATCTGAATCATCATCATCAGAATCATCATCCAATACCACTCTTGCCCTTTTTTTTTCAACTGTTCTTCAAGCTGCTTCACCCTTTTTGTTAGCTTTGTATAGACGTTGGCAAAAGTCTCCTTGTGAGCTTTGAATTCCTCCTTGGTTTGCTTTAGCTCCTTCTCCAAAGTATCAACCTTGGCTACTAACTTGGTACATAAAGCCGTCAATTCAGTTTGTGAAGAACTACCCTCATCACTTCTAGCTGTGTTACCTGCTATAAGAGGTGAATCTTTGGGCAAGGATTCAGTCACAACCCTAGTTAGACTAGGTTTAGACCTTCTCCTATAAATGATAGGTGGTTGTTGGGTTGTTTCAAATTCTTGAGTGGATGTGTGATGGGGATCAGTTGGAACTGCTGAACCTTCACCCAACTCAGTTTGAATCATTTGAGGAAACAATGGAACAGGTTCCCCTTCAAAAAGTCTACTAGCCATAGTCATATTTTGAAAAACCTTTGATTGTAGACTAGGCGTCACTACTAGAAAAACAGCTATTCTTGACTCCAAATGCGAGTCAAGAAGAGGCCTTATGACGCGCAAATGCGAGTCAATGATGGACCCGTCATAAAGCTTCATGACTCGCATTTGTGCGTCATCCCTCTATGACGCGCACTTATGACCCACGTTTTATGACTCTCCTTTTTGCGTGTCATAACCTAATTTTTTTTTTTTTAAAAATTAATTTTTTTCAGTTCCTAATTTTCTATTAAATGACAATTAAAAACCTGATAATACAAAATTAAAAACACAAATATCAAAATAACGCATTTCATATATATATATATATATATATATATATATATATATATATATATATACCAAAGTAAAGTACCAAAACAGATACATAAAATCTAAACTCATAATCCATCATGCGGCTCTAGAAACCCAAGCCTTCAGCAAACAAGAAGATGTTATAATAATACATCACCCTAAGAGACTATTAATGAAAGTACACATGAACACTCCCTACAGTGCCTTGATTCCAAGCCATACAGTTATCCGATCCAGCTGCATCCTCGGCCTTGAGGTCTCAACACTTGAAGGCACGACTTCTGTCTCTAGGAATTGAATGCATTTCTTGAGCAACGACTGCAACGAATCCAAATCCGCTGCATTCCTGGTTGAATAACCATATGCATGTCAAGGATCAATCAGAATAACATATCGTTGGTCAAATTTGGGAATCCAGACTGCTTAAAAACCAAAACTTGTATATCAGACTGCTTAAAAACCAAAGATGCCCAAATTTGGGCATCAATTCGTTGCTCAATTAAGCCGAAGTTCAGCTGGGTGTGGGAACTGAATAAGGGTGCAGGATCTGAACAGTCTAAGGGCTGATTTTGCAGATCAGATTATAAGCTATCTATAAAGCTTCTGAGTAAATAAAATCCAAAATCCTAAAGTCTAGACTACAAACCACTTATAGACCATAAACCATGCAAATATCTCAGGGAAACAAGCAAAAAATGAGCTGAGAATATTAGCTGGGACAGAGCTGATGTAAGAAATACATATGCAGTCTGCAAATGCAGACTTTGCTACCCTACTAAGCACTTTTTAAGCTAATTCTAGAAAACAATGTGCCTATATCTATGGAAAGCTTTTTAAACCAGGATGTTATAAAATAAAGAAAAATACCTGCTATTGATCATTTTCCTATACTTAAGCCTTTGGCGGCCGGCTCCAACGGCTCCTGAAGTAACTAAAATGATATCAAAGCCCCGGGAGTTCAACTTCTCAAGCTGCAAGCATATTAGATATTAATAAGTAAAATGAACCCGGGAGTTCAATAACACCGAAAAGCAACAACGAAAATGGCACCTGCAACATGAACACCAGCAGGTAGTTGTGCGTGGTGGGCAACGTTTTCATATAAACCTGGGTGCACCATCGTCACTTCAGAATGAGGCACTAAGAAGAATGATTATTGCTATACTTCACATCACAAATAATCATAAAACCAGTTGCAAAAAGAAAATTTAGATGGAAGACTACCTTGTTTATCACGACAACTATAGGTAGGCGGTCCTGGATCGCATGCCTGATTGCTCGCTCTGTGTTCACCTGTACATTTATTCATGTCAGATATAATTCTTATGTAATACAATTTTAATATATATCAATGATCATAAACATACATAATAACATATTATATATTCTTATCATATAAAAACTGTACGAAATTACTTACCATGACACCTTCAGCGGCATCAACAATCAACACCGCCCCATCAGCAAGCCTTAGAGCAGCCGTCATCTCATCTGAAAAGTTTACGTGTCCAGGTGTATCCATAAAGTTACACATATAAGACTTGGAATTACTATCCTCAAGAACCAATGACATAGGAACCGCTTGATAAATATCCTTCTCTCCTGCTCATCCACCCTAGTATCCGTATAACTCATATGCTTCTCACTATTCTGATTATCCATATCAACGTCACCATCAGACTCGACTAATCCACCCATTACGTCCTGCGACTGCAACCGCATTCTCTTCATCAGACTCGACCCTATCAACCTCTGACTTATCAGGAGGATCCTCATCTTCATCGTTTCTATCACTCTCTACATCAGACTCGATTTCCGGTCCAATGTAGTTCCCAAATTCATCATACAAACTATCATCCATCCTGTTATCACCATAAAACCTAACATTAAATCACACTACAACAAATAACCAAACAATATAATCATAAAAACTAACAGATTTATCAACTATTTCTCAAATTTAACATATCAGTTGCACATACATCATTTGCTTTTTAAGTTACAGTAACTAACGAAGTCATCAAATACTAGTGAGCATAATGCTAACTAGAAATTCAAACATCCACACTGTTAACATTTTTAGGATTTATGAAATTCAAGCACACCCCAATAGTAAGCAAGTATAATAAAAACATTATAAACTTTATTTGCAGTGTTTATAAACTTTTTTGCAGTGTTTATAAACTTTTTTGAATATAATTTAACACATAAAATTTCGGAATAAAAATCTTAACAAAATCTTCATCATAATATTACCTTTAGTTCATACCACCAAAGAATACTAAATACATATGTAATTACTTGTAAAATCATTATAATTACCTGTAAATACAATATAATTTACCTGTTTCCCCAAAATCGAGTATTATCGGTTATTTCCCCATGATGGTGGCGCCGATGATGTTGGTGGCCGGTGATGAAAAACCCAGATCTGAAGAAAAAATAATAATAATAGAAAAACAAATCACGAAATATAAAGATAGTAGGGAAAATAAATGAGAAGGAGGCACCGATGGTGTTGGTGGCCAGTGATGAAAACCCCAAATCTGAAAAACAAAAATAAATAAAATTAAAAGAAAGAAATCAAGAAATATAAAGATAGTAGGGAATAACTACCTCAGATGGTGGCACCGATGGTGTTGGTGGCCGGAAAAGGAGGCGGCGATTGTATTTGTACCGAAGATGGATAGAGAGGGCGGCGGGTTTGGATAGAGAGCAGGAGGGGTTGCAGAGAGTTTTTTGGTGTGTGTGTTGGTTGGGGGTGTGTGTGTTGGTTGGGTGTGTGTGTGTTATATTTTTAGGGTTGGGCTTATGTGAGGTAGATAATTGATCAATGGAGGGAGAATTTGATTTTTTGGGAAATTTTTTTTGAGAGCGGGAAGTATTTTGGCAAAAAAAAACGATAGATTTTGATGAAGCAGATGGTAAAAAAAAACATAGATGACCCCTATTTATGACGAAGCAAAACGAGCGTCATCTAGCAGGCTAAATTTTAACTGATTATGACCCTATGTTATGACGCTTCTGAAAACGAGTCATCCCCAATAAAAAATTTACTCGTTATGACTCTTATTTTATGACTTTACTATTTGCGCGTCATCTTGTAGCGTGCGTCATAAAATGCGAGTCAAGGATAGACCTTTTTCTAGTAGTGCGTAGCAAAAATTTCAGTTTGTTGTGTAAGCAGGTTTTTCTTTTTATTTAGAATTGTTTGAACAAACCTGGGATACATTAAAAACTTTGTTTTACTATCAACATTTGATGCCATACCCTCAAAAATATATTTTGAAAAGTTAAAAACCCTGTTTGTAGACAAACAGATAAGAGCAATAGCAATATTGCTACTGAATTGTTCCAAAGCAGTCTTTTTATTACTTAAACAACACAGAAGAGTATGTATCAAAAATCTCCATTGGGGTGAAAAACATGCTTTTTGAAAAGTCAATTTATGTTTAGATGTATTATACCCCATTTTTTCAAGTTCTTCCCAAATTTCAGTATTTAGCATAGTGTGGATACCATCTGAGTCATTTAATTTAAGATGTCTCCTAAGTATAGACTCGGTAACAACAAATTTAATGCCATCTACTTTAGTATGAATTTCTAAGTTTCCATCATCACTTGTCAAGATAGAAGAATTCTGCCAGAACTGTGTGATGTGCGAAACATAAAGAGTAGGAGAAACAATTAGAGCATACCTTATGTGAGAGTGGTTGAGAAAATCCACAACCTCATAAAATTTTGGCCCATCTCCATGCTCTGTTTTCTCTAAAAACGCAACCTGGTTGTGACGTTTAACAAAATCCAATCTTGCCATTCTTAGTAGAAAATATTAGTTAACAGTCGTGAATAGTAATAATTTTGAGTGAAAAGATAGAAGATGAAAGTAATATTGTGAGTTTATGGAGAGAGTTGTAGGGTTTCAAGTTGACCGACTTAAAGAATATGGTAACAATTTATGTTAGTATAAGAATATAATAAAATAAAAGTTAAAATATCTATAAGAGGATCCCTTGAAATCCGTAATTCATCCCATAAAAATCTCAACAAACCGCCAACGGCTAGTTTTTACTCCAAAATTAATTACCGACACGTCAGTCATAACGGCTAGTTGAACCGTACCAATATTTTGTACTAACCGTCCCAACTGTTGAAAAAATTTTATTTGAGCCGTCCCAACTTTTTGAAATAAAATTTTAAAAATAACATGGCTCAAACATAGTTTTTAGCAAACTATCATCTATCAACAGATTTGATATGTCTTTACCAATAGCCGTTTGCTTTGGACTAGCCAACTCTTCACATTTAGATATGATGAGCTGATAACCATACAATTTTTGGTAAATTGTCAACCATAAACGGATTTGATTAGTCTTTACCAGAAACCGTTTGCTCTGGACTAGTTGGTTCTTATGTGGATAAGACATGGTGAACCAATTACCATTTGTTGTATGCAAAGATCACATACTAATCTCCAGAACACCATTTAGTCCAAAACATCAAGCATTCTTAATCCCTTGGTGTTTACTCTCCAATCCTGCAATTGTTAGTCCAAAAACAAAGAAACCAAATACAAGCATATGACTAACAATGCATACAACAAGAAAAATTAATTTCCTTGTGGAACCCAAGCCAAAACAGACTTAGGCTTTCCTCTAGCATCAACATAATTCATTCTTTTCAAAACAGTCTTAGCACCATTGGGTTTAATTGGTCTCCATACCCAACATGCTGAAGCATTCACTCCATTACCCATGTTTCCCTTAGCAGTGTTTTTATTCACACCAGTACCAATTACCCTGCTAGCAGTTGGAACTGCTGGCTTGGCAGTTGTTACCTTAGGTTTCCAAACTTGGTTTTTCACCACTGCTTTCTCATAAAAAGTTCTTTTACCAGTTTTGTATGATGGTTTAAAAACATTTATTGGATTTTGAACTGGTGGCCTTGGGTGAATTGGTCTCATAGGTCTGACAGTCTGAACTGCTGGTCTAGCAGTTTGAACTGCTTTAGGTCCAGACCTTAAAAGAACTGATCTGGGTATCATCTTATCATTCCTAGGAAGAGTTTTAGGTCTCTCTAGACACATGCTCTTGTTTGAATACCCTCTAACATACTTATCACAAAAAGCTGCAAGATGATCAAAGCTACCACAAGAGTAACAAGCTTTCCTATAGCAAACAAAATCCTTTCCTAATTGATGGGATTTGAGGTCATTCCAATTCCTCTGGTTACCTCTTTTCTTGTTTGTGGTTCTATACATCTCTGCATACCTAACTGTTGGTCTAAAAGGTTTGGCATTTAACCTAGGCCTAACAGTCTCCGGTTTAACCATCTTTGGAACTTTTGATTCCTCCACTTTAGCACTAACAGGCTTAACCACAGCCTGATCATCCTCATCATCAGAAGTCTATTCCTCAATTGTTGGAGCATCTGAGTCCTTAGGTGAGGACCTATCAGAAGATACCTTTTCCTCAGATAGTGATTTATCACTTACACTAACAAACACAGGTTTATCAACTACATCCTTCTTGGGTTGAGGACCATAGTTAAGCTCAGGTAATTAAAATTCAGGGAGTCCTGTGTATTCTAAGTCTATACCTTTGGGTGATGGTATTCCTCTATAAGGAGGTGGAACTGACTTATATCCTAGGCCTGAATTAGCTTTATTCTGAATCTGACTCTCAATTATCTTTTGAACACCTTTTGATGTGTATTCAAGTATGTTTACACTCATCTGAATGTTCTCCTTAGCTTTCTTAACCTGTTCTAGCTCATGTTTTAAAACAGTAATTTCATTCTCTCTAAACATTAAGTCTCTCTTAACAATAATCATATCATCAGAAAACTTAGACTCATTGTTTTGATAATGAACAATTTTCTCTTCTAACACAGCTAAAGCTCTCTTATGATTTGCTAAGCTAAAAGCAGTTTCTTTTAATTCTTTCCACTGACTCTCATATCTTGTTTTAAGTGTTTCTAGTTCTTTTAAAGATTCACAAGATTTTGAACATTTTGAAACTTGTACCTCAGAATCAGAAAATGCCATGAGAGCAACCTCTGTAGATGCTTCTGCTTCTTCCTCTGCAATATAGCTCCAGTCAAATCCTAAGCCATCAATAGCAACCATGGCTTTCGATCTTGAATCAGTAACCTCCACAACTCTTGACTTGTTTCCATATGCTCTACTCTTTCCATCTTGTTGACTTGGCAATCTGCACTCCCTTGAGTAATGACCTTTCTTGTGGCAGTTGTAGCACTCAATCTTGTACTTTTCATACCCTGCAACATCATTACTGTTTATGACAATCTTCTTGCCAGTCTTCTTCAAGAATCTTCTAGCTCTCAAACTGAGAAGAGAGAGCTGCCACTTAATATCCATCTCTTCAATATCATCTTCATCAATCTCTTGAAGATCTGAATGAGTCAACATACTTCCATTGTGCTGAGTAGTCAAGAAAGCACAATAAGTATCATCATTCAAAAGTCCACTAGTACTGCTTGAGATGCTAGCAGTACCAAGATTTGCACTAGCAGTCCCAACTGCTCCACTAACTTGGACTTCTTCATCAGGACTTGATGAACTGGGAGTTGATACAAAAGCCAAATTCCCTGAGCTTGAGCTTGAACTTGATCCAGCAGACTTCTTAATCTCATGTTCAACTATCTTGAAGTTGCTATAAAGATCCATTAGGCTCATGGAATCTATATCAAGCTTGTTTTTCCATACTACCACATGCATAGCCCATTCAGAAGGTAGACTTCTCAGAAACTTTGAGTTGAGATCTTCCTGAGGCATCTCAATCCCTAAAACAGCCAATTGACTCACCAGTTTTTGAAGCCTATTGAACATATGATCTAACGACTCATTGCTTGTTGCAGTAAAGTTCTCAAACTGATGCTTGAGAAGGGTCTTCTGGGTTTTCTTGGTGGCTTCATTCCCACCATATCTTGCAACAATTGCTTCAAAAAGAGATTTAGCACACTTGAACTTACTAAAATTCAGCAACTGATCATTAGGAATGGTCATTAGAAGCAAACTTCTAGCCTTAAGATCATTCTTGTATCTTGCCTTCTCTTCATTAGTAGTTGGCTTTGTCTGCACACTAGTCTCAGATTTACCTTCAACAACAGTTGTTGTTTCAACAGGGGTAAAAGAGTTTCCATCTTCAACGATCTCCCATAGTGCATAATCTTGCACTTGGAAAAACTGCTCAATACGAAGTCTCAGATGATATATTGACCGACATTGTTGATAGGGAGAGAGACAAGAGGTTAATACTGACTGCTTTTTTTGAGACGAATAAATTCAATGTTGGTGCGAGACAATATGTTAGGAATATGAATACTCAGCTAAAGACTCGGTCACCCCGAGTACTTATTAGATCATCATAGCTCATAGGATTATCAGTAATATTATTAGTAGTTTAGTTATTAATTAGTATTGTGGAGTGGGTCGGGTCTTTACCCTCTGTCAGCTCGCTCCACAGTCCACTAGGGACATATTATGTAATAGTATAAATACTCCCTTCCCACCCATGGGAAGGGTTGGACCTTTCAAGCTAATCTAATCTCATATTGTTTCTCTCTCTACAAAGGCTCCCAAACTCTCCTACCTCTCTCTAGAATACTTTCTATTCGATCCAAAACTAAGCCTCATACAAGTGTTTCTTGCATTGTGAATACCCTACAATTGGTATCAAGAGCCATGGTTAGGTCCATGAGAGTTGGTATTCACGGATTTGTGTAGTTTGTGAGGTTTTTTGGTTCGATTTGGTTAGATATTTGTTAAGGTTTTTGGTTCGATTTGTTATTTCATTTTGTGCTTTGTCTAGTGATTTAAAGTTGTTATTACTTGTACTTTCTAGCTTAGGAATAGTATAAGAGTTGTATTTAGTGCTTGGATTCACAGATTTAAGGTTCGTGTGGTGTTTGTGGGTGATTCGAGTGTTTTTAGTTCAAGAGTTCTTGGATGCGGTTTGTCTATTTTGGACGTTCTTGAATGCTGTTTGTGTCACATCGGGTACGCGGTTTGTCCCATTACTAGTTTAGGCAAAAGGACAAACTGCATTGAAAGTGACGTGTTTGGAAGTTTGTGCCGACGCGGTTTGTCTCTACGGTGCGTACGCGGTTTGTGTCTACGCGGTTTGTATATCTAGTGTGAACTCGGTTTGTCTCTAAGGCGCATACGCGGTTTGTGTCTACGCGGTTTGTATATCTAGTGTGAACTCGGTTTGTCTCTACGGTGCGTACGCGGTTTGTGTCTACGCGGTTTGTATCTCTAGTGTGAACTCGGTTTGTCTCTTAGGCACATACGCGGTTTGTGTCTACGCGGTTTGTCTAGGCGGTTTGTGTCTTGGTGATTTTAGAAATTCCCGCGAAAGATTCGATTTCTCGGTTAAATCACAAGATCAGTATAATCTTGTATTCACTATGACAACTAACTCAGACTCCATCATATCGGAGGTTCTCAAACTGTACGATGATATTAAGGATCATGGGAACTATGATTACACATCTCTAACGGAAACAAATGATACTGATTCTGCTGGAACTGATGTGTCACACTCGCAGTCACACATGAATGAATGCTTTGAGGATATGCAGTTGGCTAATGCAAAGGAAAGTCAAGTAGCATGCTTCCGTTCACTTCTATCACACATTAAGGCTTTGTTCGGTAACTCTGAATATGTGATGGGGTACAGACGGGCGTTTGCTTCACTCTTTGGTCAGGAAATTAGCAATTTCACAGTCATGATGACATTATATCTGGATCAACTAGAACAGGAGCTGGTCAAGGAAGAATATTCTGAAGGTAAATCCAGAGACGCTCTCAATGTGATCAACAATCAATTCCAAATGTTCATCAACTCTCAATACACTGGGGACTATTATTGTGACTGTCAAGTGACTAAAGAGTGTTTCGCTAAATATACTGGGTCTGAAATAGAAATGTACAAAACGACACTGCTACTGCGGATAAGGGATGTCTATGGGTTCATTGAGGAAAAAGGTCAGCAGGGTAGGAATGGAACAAAATCAGACAAGAAGGATGATAGTGTTAGCACAAGAAGTGACTTCTCAAGATGTGAGAAGAAATCTCAAGAATCTGAAAATCACCAAGCACGGTCTACTGTGGTACATCTGTCTTATCTAGATAATATTGTTTCTAATGAACTTGTACATGATAATTCGTCGAGTTCTCTGCCTACGACTGAGTCTTTCAAATCACATGATATGATTGAAAAAGAGGTTTACAATGAACTTTTAAAAGGATTTTCAAAACTGGAAAAACATTGTGTTGATCTTGAAATTTCAATGCAACAATTAAAAGAAAAGTTCCAAATTAACCTTCCATCAAAAAATCCGGAATTACCTGACTTTCGGGAATTTTTCATGATAAATGAGTTGAAAGATCAGCTGGTGGCCAAGAACGCGACTATTAACATGTTAAGGACCAAACTAAGTGATTTGCAAGAAAAGGTCAATGAAGATAAAACTTCACATGACTCAAACACTGTTGAGTTACAGGCTGAACAAAACCTTGGGAAAAGTTTCTCAGTAGCTTCTCTTAGGAATGACTTAAAGAAGTCGGCCAAGAACAGGGTGAATCCTAAGTCTGTCAAACCATCAGTCTTGGGAACACCTTCTACAAGGTGTGCCCCCCAAGTTGGTGAGACTAAGAGTTTGCCAAAATCAGTCACTTCACAACCTAGACATAAGGGAACATTAGCTAAGAGTCACTTTCAGGATAAGTCTCACATGACAATAACAAAGGAAGTTAATGTTCATATCATTGCATCCTCTACTTCGACAATCAATCACCATAGGCCTCTAAAATCAATGAAGCACCCTAGGAAGCCTAATAGATCTAGTGCTGAAAAACAAGAAACTTTCTCTCGTAAAAACACTAAGGTGCCTCAGAAACAGAGCATATTTAGAACGTGCCTAAGATGGTTGCCAACTGGTAGAATCTTTAAGCAAGTTGGTCGTCAGTGGGTACCTACTGACACGGAAAATGCTTCTAAGAATGGTTGCAAGAAATCACAGAGACAGGACCCCATAGTCACTAACCAATATACATGCGTACAAAATACTTATGATAGTGCAGGGAGACGGTTTCCGCGTGCAGCTACTCTCACAGAATGCATCATAAAAAAACTCAAGGTGTGGCTACCAAAGGGGACATCAACTCCCACAGAGGAGGTTCGGAAAACCCACCGGTAATGTACGGGGGCAATGACTTTTGAACAATTCAGTTCAAAACTCGTACAGATGTTACAAAGAAAATCTCAAGTATCCTTTTTCTTGGTGTATATAGTTTCTCCTATTTTATAGGTACATGTTTCTTGTATATATATATAGTATTACGTGTTCTTGGATAGAGAGAGGCATGTCTTCTGGATATCGATAACATTTATGACCCTAGAAATGTCATTCAATAATGACACGGGGTTTTAAATGAAGCTCGAACAGAAGTAGATCCTAATAAGTAAATCATGTCTCTGTGGCTTGCTATTACTTTTGATAGCAACCCGCGCTTCATTTTGGGGAAAGCACGTCGCCAAAATGACGGCTGTTCCTCCAACAAGGTGATGTTCACCTGAGCATGGATTACTTCATATTCATGTTCATTCATACTGATGATTTTTGTTGGCCTAAAGACATTCACCGTTGATCTCATCAAGTGATAAATTGTTGTTCAATCAATGTCTAAATCTCTCTACAAAAGCTCAGTCATTGATTGAGGGGGAGAACAATAGCAATTTAAACTCGTCTATGAGTATTCATTGTGTAACTGACTGGGCTATTATTAAGTCCTTAGGGATTTAGTGTGTCGTAACTGATTTGGATGCCGATGTGTGTTAGAAGGTATATTGATTGGAAAGTCAGGGACCACAGGTGTCATTTAGTACAAAGAGGAGAGTTAGGAGTAGGGTGTTAGAATTGAAACTTATGCGGTTTGTCAAAACCATCAATGACAGGGACCAAATGTGTTATTAGGAGGTAGTTGTTAGAATTGTAACCTATGCGGTTTGTCTAGCCAACAAAGACAGGGACCAAAAGTGTCATTAAGGTTAACTTCAATGTTAGGTGAGGATATTTAAGAACCATATCACACGCGGTTTGTCCCTCAACACTCTCTCTCCTCCACAATCAAACCAATCGAACCTCTTTATCTCTAACCAAACCCACGATCGTCATCTTTATCCATCCATCGAGACTTCCCTAGGTAATGATCGACCCTCACCCATATCAGTAGGTAGTTAATTGTACTATTCCTAGAATCTTAATGTCGGACTTGTTTTTTTTAGGTTGATCCGTTCGGCTCATCACTCGATCCTAGGTGAGTTTGTTATTTCTTGTTTTGATTGATGGGATTCTTAGTTATGAATGTATTGATAAGTGTTATATGTTCATATTGCTACATCATTCAAGTTGTGTGTTGGATTGGTGTGATTCGTCGAGTGATGTTTGACTCCAAAAGTCAAAATCGCTCATGGGTCTAGGATTTGTTCAATCAGTGGTCGATTAATTAGTCTCTAGGATAGAATGGGTTTCTTTTCTCACTAATCAGATGAGAAATCTGAATTGATAAATTGTTAAGTCGATTGTTTGTTCTTTCAAGGTTAGATGAGATTAAGTCGATTGATAGATGGGTTTAGTTAGAGTGAATCTGGACTAAGATAGGGTTGTTTGTTATAAGATCTCGTTGTGTTGTTGTCGTACGTACATACACTTGCATAGTAATGAATGCTTTGATGATTAAGTGGTGATATATTCTTCAATGCGGTTTGTCTAGCATATGTCGATAAGTTTGCAATGTGTGGTGATTTATCTCTGTATGGTATTATGTGATTCTATTGTAAAGTGATTGGCATGTCATGAGGTGTTTGCATAATGTGAAATCTGTAATTAGTACTCTCTACATGATCTAGGGTGTAGGTTGCTTTATGATTTGTTCATCGGTGCTATTTGTGTGATCATTCTTGAATGCTATTTGTCTATTCATCACAGACGCGGTTTGTCTGTTTTGTCTCAGACGCGGTTTGTTTGATTAGTCTCAGACGCGGTTTGTCTATTTTGTCACAGACGCGGTTTGTCTGTTTAGTCACAAACGCGGTTTGTCTGTTTCATCACGAACGCGGTTTGTCTGTTTCATCACGAACGCGGTTTGTCAGATTAATCACGAACGCGGTTTGTCTAATTAATCACGAACGCGGTTTGTCCGAATAATCACTAACGCGGTTTGTCTAAACAATCACGAACGCTGTTTGTCTAATCAATCTCAAACGCGGTTTGTCTAATCTGTCATGAATGCGGTTTGTCTGATGGATCATTAATGCGGTTTGTCTATGATTATGAATGCTGTTTGTCTACTTGGTCATGGATGCAATTTGTCTGTATTGTCATGCTATGTCTATTCGTTTGTCTACATGCTTACAAATGCAGCTGTGCAGTTAATACTTTATAATGTGAATGATGGTTGCTGCATTTTTAGGTCTCTCACAATTGAGTGTTACTTGATCTACTGTAGTCTTTTGTTATGTACACATAGTCTCTGTGCTAACCTCAAGGATTGATTCCCATCTAACTTGCATAGACATACTTTCGTCCTGTGAATGTGTGTGTAGATACAATGACAGATACAGGGATCACTACTTCCTCAGAACCAAACCCTGCAGTTCCAACACCTGTTCGCACAGATGAACAAATACTTCCTAAGAACAAATGGATCCCTATTGGAAGGAGCAACTGTTATGTCGATGTAACAAGACCTCAACCCAATCCCATTTACAAGATATCTGTTGATATCTTAAAGGAGACCAACTTCTTCAGAGCATTCACTGCATGTGCAACAGTTCCGTCTATATACATTCAACAGTTTTGGAATACGATTGAACTCAACAAAGATACTGGTAATTACCACTGTCAGTTAGATGAACAATGGTACGAGCTGACATCAGACACCATCAGAGAGGCTCTTCAAATATCACCTGCTGTCATTGATAAACCCTTTACCCAACCTCCTACATCCGAGGCTCTCGTCCACTTCGTTAATGATCTGGGTTATCCATCAACCGTCCTCAAGGTGTCAGCGGTAGTCACCAGTGAAATGTATCAACCATGGAGGACATTCGCCACCATTCTCAATTTATGTCTTACTGGGAAGACTTCTGCTTACGAAAGACCTAGGGCTCCAGTGCTTCAAATTCTATGGGGAATCATAAAACGTTCCAACATAGATTTCGCTGAAAGGATCTGGGAAGAATTCGTTCACTCCATTCACACCTTCCTAGAAGACAAAGCAAAACTGGAATCTAATCTGGCCAGCAGGAAGACAGTGAGGAAGATGTTAATTCCTAAGCATCAGATTCACTAAAATGATAATCCATCATCTCTACTCTCGTCACAAGTTCCATCCTAGAACTGATTCTCCTCTCCATTTGTCCTCTGAAGAATTTGTTCTGGGAAATCTCAAATGGGCTGCTAAAGGGGCCAAACAAGAAGTCTTTGGAAAGCTTATTCCTGAGCCTCTTATTTCAGATAACATTCGTCAAGCTTCCTATTATAAGGAATATCTGAGCAAAGTAGAGGGTTATCAAAAGTCTCTCTCTAAGAAGGTAAGAAGTGAAGCCGAAACCCCTGAACCAGAAACTCAGAAATCCATCAAACAAACCCAATCTAAATCGAAATCAAAGAAAAGAAAGGATGCACCCACAGAAGTTGAGGGATCTAAGAAAAATAAAAAGATCAAAAGGAAGGCTTCAAGCAAGAAGGTGAAATCTAAGAAAATCAAGACAAAAGGTCGAGATGATGATGAAGAGATGGTGATTCCTGAACTAGGTCTAAGAGATGAAGAAGATCCGGATCTACAACAAGCCTTGGAGCTGAGTGCTAAAGAACACGCTGAATCAACGAAGAGTGCAACGAAAGGAGTTGTCCTTAGAGAACCTGTTGTTGAGAGCAGTAAACCATTACCTGAAGTAGAGGGCAAAGGTAAAGGAGTAGCTACAGTGGTCCAAGCCGCTAAGACTCTTCTTACCATATCATCTCCGGCATCCAAGACAACAACACGATTTGTGCTTAGGAAACGTGAGCAGGGATCATCTAGAGCACTTGATCTTTCTGAAGGACATCAAGAAGAATCACCAAGCTTAGAAGTTGCTCAAGATTCCAGTGATACAGAAAGCGATGAACAGTTGTACAAGGAAAAGAAGGTGGAGATGAAGATCACACATACAGAAGTAAAGGACCCACAAGATCAAAGTGAGAGTCAAGAAGAGGAAGTTCATAAGAAAGCTGAGTCTGGTAACGTTATTAAAGAAAAGAAGGAGGAGGTGAAGGTCACACATACTGAAATTAAGGATCCACAAGATCAAGGTGAGAGTCAAGATGTGAAAGTTCAGAAAGAAGCTGAGTCTGATAACATCATCAAGGAAGCTCATGATCAGATAACAACAACCACCACAGAACCTCCACAAGAGATACAACATGAAGAATTCGTGGCTTCTACATACCCGGGGATTCATGAGAATCTGAAAATGAAGGAGGATGAGCAATCTCACCTGAATGAACCAACAGGGTCTACTGGCACTCTATCGTCTCTGAAGAACCTTGACACCGACTTCAACTATGGTGATCAATTCATTCTGGATAAAGCCAACGACAACACCACAGAGACTGACATACCACATGATGATAAGGAAGTAGAGTCAATGGTGTCCGTACCAATCAAACAAGACATGTCTGGTATTAAATCTATGACAATTCCTGTATCCACAACAGCAACTATCATAGTAGATCCCTCACCAGAAGCAACACCAACGACACACATCCCTCCAGAACTACCATCTGATTTAGCATCACAACTAACTGCCGCCACAAAGCTCATTGATGACATGTCACGGAAGATGAATAACTATGAGCAGAGACTACTTAATGTGGAAAAGCTTAATATAGATCAAATGGTGGCTCAAGCTGTGAATGATCAAGTAGAGGAAGCAGTCAGATGGGCAATGGAAGCTCCTATGAAGACACGATTCAGAGATCTTCCTACAACTGAGATGAAATCAATCCTCTATGACAGAATGTTTGAATGTGGGCAGTATCAAGGCCACGAAGATCATCAATGGCTTTATGAAGCTTTGGAAAAATCGATGAGTCGTGATAATCAGGATTTCCTCATGGCTGAGCTTGAAAAACAACGGAAGAAGAAGAAAAGGAGACAAGATAAACCCGGAACACCCCCTGGCTCTCCACCACATCCTCCTCCACCCCCTCCACCTAGTGGTGGATCTGGAGCAGCAAAGATGTCAGGAGCTTCAGAATCCACTCAAGCTCAATCTCATCATCATCCAACTGAATCCTCTGGTGGTAAAGACCAAGTCACTACTTCTTCTGGCCCAAGCACATCTAAGAGTATTTCAAAGGCAGGATCGCTTGCGTGGACCACAGTTGATGACAAATTTAAGCCCTCGTTCTCGCCAGTTCCTGAGGATTTTGTCATGAATGAGGAATCGGTTCTAGATGATTTGTCTACTCAAACTGATGAAGAAGATGTCTCAGCTAACACCAATATCCCAACTGTTGATCCTAATCAGAAATGGTGGTTGGAATTCTTACGCACAGACAAACCTGATGACTCAGAATCCTCAAGAAAGCGACCCACCAGGGAAGATATGGAATCTTGGATAAAACCTGTATCTGAAGAAGATCGAGAACCAATTCCTGAACCTAATTGGTCTATACCATCATCAGACAAAAGCATTCCTGTAAACAATTGGGCAGCTACTATTGCTTCACAACATAACTCTCCTTCAGAGAACTCATTGCTGGCAAAGACTAATGACATGGGGGCATTTATTAGTTGGTTCTGCAAGAAGAAAGGCATCACAAATCTCACTCCCCAAGACTTGGAAGGTCCTGCATATGAAATCGTCAAAGTGTTTCATCCTGATGTGCATCATCTCCAATACCAAATGGAAGAATGTCATAGACTATTTACTGATCAAGTTGATGACCGGATTCTTTCCTACGACGTCAACCGACCTCTTCCCTTTGATGGTCCACCAGGTCAAAAGAGCATTCAAGCAGATCTCTTCTTTAACAACGATCTGAATTATCTCCGGTTCGGGAATAATGGTGATCGTCTGGCATTATCCATTTCCAAGATGAAGGCGGCTTACTACCCTGACGTTGGGTTAGAACAAATGGTGCCTGATCAGGTATGGTCAGATGAAGAATACAAGTTTGAACTTACTGCTTCTTATGGGGTCACACATTGGTGGTTCCACAAGAAACGATTTTACATTGAACGGCACGCAGGAGAGGGTAGTCGTCAGGGTATACGCTCACACCTAAGGATCTTAAGTGTTATCAAAGTTGATATTCACCTAATGTATGGGTATGAGTATCTTAAAAGGATAGTGCTTCGTCGTGCTGATCAGAAAGAGTATATCATTTCTGAAAGCGACTTCAAATATCTATCTCCAAGTGACTTCGAGGATCTCTTTCTTCTGAATCTTCAAGGGCACCTGAATCATCTTCCACCTCGCGACAAGAAGGCGCTTGCTGCTGCTGTTAACTTATGGATCCGGGGTCTTGTCATCAGGCAAAGGGTGAGTGATTTTCAACTAGGGATAGAGAGCTATCAGACCAAACTCAATCTCACTAGGCCATATTGGGAACGTAAGGGTCTCGAGTACATTCACGACTTTAAAGTTATCGAATCTCCAAGAGCAGTCAAGTTTACTGACCAACATGGGACTCCTATGATGATGCAACTCAGTGAGATACATAAATTCAGCGATGGTACCCTGAGAATGATCGATGAAGCACTGGATTTCAGGATTAAGGACTTCAAGTTAAATCCTCACAACCCACAATTGAAGACTCAGTTCTGGACTGATCTGGATGTACAAAGGAGCAAAGAGTTTATGAGAGCCATAGAGCGCAGACTGAAAACAAGAAGGATCTTTCGCAACCTGGAAAGCTTCGTTGGGGGTAGAGTTCGTGAAGGAGATTACAGATTGATGGAAAGAACGACATGAGCTGATTCGCTCCACAAGTGGTCTCTGTAGTGATATTAGTCTTTTGTTGGGCTCTTTTAATGTTACAATGTAATTTCCTCTAATCATGTAATACTCTATGTGTGATCTGTGTATATTGACAAGTAATCCTCTCTCGTTAATTTATGAGGGAGCATAGTATGCTCCTAAATCAGAATATATGTTAACCTGACCACATTTTCTCCCAAATTTTTTCTAAACATATTTAAATCAATTGGGATCACAAATCTCAAAAGGTTTGAAATTTTTGATCAGGGGAGAGAATGTGATTTAAATAGGAAATTCTGAGAAAATGTGATGATTTGAAAGTTAATGTATGCTCTCCCGTATGTGCTAAATCATTTTGTATATCAAGGCACATATTGAGGGGGAGCAAAATGTTTTGGTCATAAACGCAAGCTCCTCCATATGTACGAAAATCTTTCTTATATCGATGCACATATTGAGGGGGAGCAAATGGTTTTACAAAACAAAGGATTTTGGCATCTTGTGTGAGCAAGGCTCAGACTTCACCAAAGAATTGACGAAACTTGAATTGTCATCAATCGAAAGGATACGTCTTGGCCGGGTAATAATTTCAAGCTGGTCTAACCAATGATGTAAGCGTGTCTCGAAAAAGATGTATCTGAGTAGAGTGTACCGTTTCGAGAAACTTTCTATGGACTTGATCAGGACGGGTAATAATTTCAAGCTGGTCTAACCAGTGATGTAAGCGTGTCTCGAATCGGTCATGTTCACTGAAAGTGGATCAATTCAAAAAGTGCAAGCTCTACCTAACATGTGCAAATTTATAAAACTATCACTCGAGCATATGTTGAGGGGGAGCATTTGAAAAATATAAAACTCTCAAGTGTTTGCAAAAATGTGTTTCAGAATCATGAACACTGGGAGAGATTTTTCAAGGATTTGGTTTGGCAATCATGGATGAATATCAAAGACCGACCATTTTAATTAACGTGTGGAGTTATAAGGATGGTTAGGTTAGGTTCTAGTTCCCATGATCCCACCAGAGCCAGAGGGATCTACCCAGGGATAATCCACTAGTTAGTGTAGAAGTCCTTAGGTATGATTAAAAAGGAGAAAAGTGGATAAGGGAAAAGTGTCGACTAAGATGGAGCTAGTACTGGAATAAACCCAACAAGGTGCTAGTTATGAAGTCTCAGTAAGCACTGAAGGGGTTGAAGAATGAAAAAGAATTGTATAGAGAAAGGGTGAAAAGAAATAGCCCTCGTTACAACTTAGGCAGAAATCGGGTCAATACATATGCTGTCAGAATCACTTAGTTGATTGTTGGCATTGAAGACAAAGTATCATGGACCCAGTGATACGCTGCACAACCCTCCCTAGCCACTCAAGGTCCCTCAAAGGATTCTTGTTTCAATTGTCACGGAGTTCAATACATTCCTATCGTCTCTCTCACTACGAGTTAGATGATATTGAAAAGGTGGCAGTCCTCTCCAGCCTCCGCTCACCAAATCAAAACGCACAATTGAGTCTAGAGCCACGAGATGCATAATAAGATCTCATAGGGACACGAATTATTTCTACACTGGGTGTTCAACATTAAGGACACCAGTTGTAAAATTATGAGTCCTACGCAGATCTTAGCAATCTGCCAGAACATTCATGAGAGACTTTACAAATGTAATTCTCAATGATTGAATGGAAATTCCTGCCAGGGTCAACATCAAGCAGCCCTGAAAGCAGGTCACTTCGGTAATTCCTCGTGGATTACGCTTAGTGGTCGCGGCGGTTTCAACCGGTCTACAGTCGTGGAGTGATCTCCAGCGACTCACCTAATCGTTGATTTACTACGGTAAAATCTTAAAAAGCCCTCTGCGGGTTTTCGATTAGGAACGGTCTTGGTAAGGATTAGAGAGAGTCTTCACACTATGCTGTTGACTATCTCGAAGTCCAAACTTGTTAGTACCGGTCGAATTATTGCTAACTGTCGTATGCAGGAATATCTGGCGGTTGTTGCTGTGGAACGCTGTAGCTGGTTGCTGTTGTAGCTGGTTGCAGAAAAGATGCCAATCCATCACCACATGTTCACACCACATCATCATCAAAGAAGTCATGATCACCCTAAAGGACCTTCAACACAGCTTCTGCTAACTCTGATGCTGAAGATCATGACACCATAAAGTGTGAGCATGATGGCTCTTAGTATATTTCATCACATGGAGTTTTACTACTGAAGGATGACTTGAAGAATCAAGTGGGATGACACTTTCAAGGATTACTCAAAGTTCATCCAAAACAAAAGAGATGTCATCTGAAGATCACAGATGTTTGCACAAGAATCTATGATATTGAAGAATCATGGATTTCGAGCTATGATGTCAAGATTCAAGGAAGAAGTGCTGAAATTCAGAACATTGCTTCTGGGGTGACCTCCCTTAGGGGGAGATTGTTAGGAATATGAATACTCAGCTGAAGACTCGGTCACCCCGAGTACTTATTAGATCATCATAGCTCATAGGATTATCAGTAATATTATTAGTAGTTTAGTTATTAATTAGTATTGTGGAATGGGTCGGGTCTTTACCCTCTGTCAGCTCGCTCCACAGTCCACTAGGGACATATTATGTAATAGTATAAATACTCCCTTCCCACCCATGGGAAGGGTTGGACCTTTCAAGCTAATCTAATCTCATATTGTTTCCCTCTCTACAAAGGCTCCCAAACTCTCCTACCTCTCTCTAGAATACTTTCTATTCGATCCAAAACTAAGCCTCATACAAGTGTTTCTTGCATTGTGAATACCCTACACAATACTTGTACAAGGACTTTCCCAAGCACTTCACATGGAATAAGGCAAAGCGACGTTGGAATCCTCGAAAAAAAGGATCAATGAGGGGAAGAATGGTTTTTGCTAATCCCGCAGAAGGAGAACGATTCTACCTGCGCTTACTTCTGTCACATGTGTGCGGGCCTACGGACTGGAAAGATCTCTACACAGTTAACCATGTATTGTACCAGACTTTTCAAAGAGCTGCTCTCGAGAGAGGATTAATTGAGAATGATGATGCTTTATCGACATGTCTTGGCGAGGGTTCTCTTTTTCAGTTTCCACCCGCTCTTAGGAGGTTATTCGCAACTATTTTGATCTTTTGTGAGCCGGGAGATGTTCGGAAGTTATGGGATGACCACTACGAATCCTTTTCGGAAGATTACAGACGACTGTATGAAAATGTGAAAGTAGCCCGAAATATGGTCCTAAAAGACATCAAAGTTTTTCTGCAGTCTATGGGTAAAGATCTTGATGATTTTGATCTTCCTAAACTAAACATCGATGTCAGTTTAGAATCTGGGGTTGTTCGGGAATTACAAGAAGAGTACTCCATAGTTGTAGAAGAGGAACACTTGTTTGCTTCTGACTCTCTTAATTCTGACCAGAGATACGCGTATGATGAGATCTTGAGGCATGTGGATAACCAAATCCCGGGCGTGTTCTTTATAGATGGCCCGGGAGGAACGGGAAAAACGTTTTTGTATAAAGCTTTGCTTGCAAAGGTCCGGTCTCGTGGTCTCATTGCACTCGCAACCGCTTCATCGGGTGCTGCAGCCAATAACATGGCGGGTGGTAGAACAGCTCACTCCCGATTCAAGATTCCAATTAACCTTGAAAATAACTCACTCTGTAACATTAAAAAACAAAGTGGGACTGCAAAACTGCTTAGAGCTGCCACACTAATCATATGGGACGAGGCTTCGATGGCTAAAAGGCAAGCTGTGGAGGCACTGGATCGATCAATGCAAGACATCACAGGCACGAGACTACCTTTTGGTGGAAAAATAATGATCTTAGGAGGTGACTTTAGACAAGTTTTCCGGTCGTGAGACGCGGAACGCGAGCACAAATCGTAGACTCCAGCCTACGAATGTCACTGCTATGGTCTGTGATTAAAAAAATTAGGTTGACTTTGAATATGAGAGCGCAAACAGATCCATGGTTTTCTGATTTTCTTTTACGAGTCGGCAATGGAGATGAAGAAGTGGTTGACGAAAATTACATTCGCATCCCTGATGACATGACCATTCCAGACAATGACATGGCCCGATCTAAGGAAGAGTTGATCAATGCAATCTTTCCTTCTTTGCAGGTCAACGGAAATTCATTAGATTATATCATTTCTAGGGCGATATTGACCAGATCTACACACACTCCTTGTGTTAGATGTGATACATAGAATTATACTTAGTCTAGCACGCGGAATTTACTAGCTAGCACTTAGAAGACTTTATGTGTTTTGTATGATTAGAATGAAACAAAGAACACAGAATAATAACTTCCAACGATTCAATATTATTAGAAAATAATACGAGTGATCTCCTATCACTAGGGTTTACAACCTTGAATCTTTCTAATACGTATGAACTCTATCGTATTGTATGTCTATGTATATCTATCGTGTATCTAAACCTTAACCTAGGAAATCCTTTTATAGACCAAGGATTCCTGTACAAGATAACTATCAATCTATTCTTATACGATATACACAATATATTTTCCATAATTATCTACTTTACATAAATCATAAACCGTCTTAACTTCTTCACTCAGCAGTCTTAACTGCTCATGTCTTCAACACTCTTCAGCAGTCTTAACTTCAATCTCCAACAGTCCTAACTGTTACCTCCAACAGTCTTAACTGCTTAAGCTTAATTTCCTAACAGATATTATCAACCAAAAATGAGCATGTAGACGAGCTTAACGAGAAGTTGATCGATAGATTTTGTGGAGACGAAAAAATCTATTACAGTTTCGATGAAGCACAAGACGACAGGAACAATTTCTATCCTATGGAATTTTTAAACTCGCTTAATGTCAGTGGTTTGCCCCCTCATGTTCTCCGGCTCAAAATTGGGTGCCCAATAATACTTTTACGGAACCTCGATCCCTCAGATGGATTATGTAACGGCACAAGACTTATATGCAGAAAGTTTGAGCCAAACCTAATTGATGCGGAAATAGCTGTTGGACAGCATGCTGGTAAACGGGTATTCTTGCCAAGAATCCCTCTATCTCCATCTGAAGACGACATGTTTCCTTTCAAGTTGAAAAGAAAACAGTTTCCGGTTCGGCTAAGCTTTGCTATGACAATCAACAAAGCTCAAGGACAAACAATTCCGAACGTTGGCGTTTATCTTCCGGAACCGGTTTTCTCACATGGCCAACTTTACGTTGCCCTTTCAAGAGGAATTTCACGTCACACGACAAAAGTATTAGTAAATCCTACGAAGAAGTTTAATGTCGACGGAGTTTACACATCAAACGTGGTGTATCGAGAGGTTTTACATGATGATTAACACACGTTAACAATCATTTTATTTTGTTTAACAGCATTTCTATAATAAATTGCGTTTCTTTTTTAATAATGATTACTATTGAAAATTCATGATTTACTCTTTTATATAATTCATGTATGCCTAATTGACTGTTACATCAAACAAATACACATATTCCTACTACTTGTGATAACCTGGTTCAAACATTCAGCTAATCTTATAAAACATAATCATAGCAGCCACATAGGTAATTCAAAAACTGCTAACAACAATTTGTTCATACTTCTAATTGACCAATAAGCAATCAATTATTATTATATAGATATCAACAGACATAAGCCCTACCAAATTGAAAACTTAATTAAAAACTAAAGAAAAGCCCTAACAAGTTGAAAAAGTAAATTAAACATAAAGAAACATACAAAAATAAGTATGATGTTCTTACCTCATCATATAAAAAATAACACTTAAATCAAGAACTGAAAATCAGAAAGCTTGTGTGTTGACTTTGTTGTTCTTCATCTTGAATCCTCGGTGTAATTTTTGGTTTGTGTAGATCAATATTCTGTTATTACCTGAGCAATGGTAAATGACCCTCAAACGTACCACCATGATAAACCTTGAAGCTGATGACGTCTTCCATTTTCTTCTATGAAATCGACTGATTATATTGCGATTGAGTGTGAAGAGGATGAAGGTTGATGTTGAGTGTGAAGAGGATGAAGGTTGATGTTGCGATTGAGTTTGTATCGAGTGGATTATATTGCGACTGATTATATTGCGATTGAGTGTGAAGATGGTATGTGGGGCGTTTGATTTAGGGCTAGTATTTGGCTTTTGTTATCTGATTATATTAGAAGCAATAATTGGAAAAGAAAATAATAATGAAAAGGAAAATAATAATGACACATAAGCGTGCCACGTCATCAGAAGTTAACCCCGTTGGTAAAAAGTTAACTGAGGATTGCCAGTAGAAAATAGTGTTAAAGTTTAGCTCGTTGTGGGTTATTTGTTGAGTTGGGATTATTATCGGCCAAAGAGAACGAGTTGGGATTATTTAAATCCAATTTCCCTATGATAAAAGCCTACGATTCATATTTGCAAGGTAAGAAGGGCATTTAGTTTTTCTTTTTTTTTTCAAGATTCCATCAAATCTGTGGATGAGGTTGTGAGATACCCACAAAATACGAACTTAACTCTTGGCCTGAATATGAATTGAAAAATTGTAAGGTTTATAATTGGGCTTTATTTATAGTTTTGACTACTACTTTATAGTGTGTATCTCTACTACTTTAAATATAAAAAAGTTAATTTGTGAATCATATATATACATGATTGAGATTGATAATTCATATTAATAGTTGGCATTTTTTGTTTATGTACATTACATCTTATTTTGTATTGACGTCTATCTTAAATTTATGTCTTAAAGATGCTACTTATGCTACTCTCTTTAATTTGAACCTTATGTTTATTTGAATGTGAAATAGTTTGCATTGTTATGGTTTATAGTTATTTTAATAAAATTTTGTCGTTATTTCGTAAAATTATTGTTAGAAAAACATATAAATGAACAACATTTGCTCGCCACAACATTTAGTTACCAGGTACCCGCCGCCGCATTGCGCGGGTACCCTGCTAGTATGAATATTAGAGGCTGTTACAAGTTTGTAGAATTGAAGACATTTATTTTTTTGGGTTGTTATAAGTTTATAGAATTTAAGACATTTAATTTTTTTTGGCTGTTACAAGTTACAAGTTAATTGACCTGTATTTAATTTCCAGTAATAGCATTAATGTTTGATAGAAAATTAGTCTGAAAATGACAGCATGCTTATTTCTGTTGTACACTATGCTTTATTTCTTGTAAGTCTGAAAATTGGGTGCAATAAAGTGTTGTAAACCATGAATTATTTTTTGTAAGTCTGAATTTTCAGACTTTGCAGGAGAGAGAGTGTAACACCCCGACCCGACAAGGGCAAGGATGTCACAATAATATGGTTTCACATCAGAACATTCAATAACAAACAGCGGAAGTCTTAACATTAATAATCAAAGGAAAATAAGTCAACAAGACTTATATCAAGTGCATCAAGACAATGAAACGAAAATAAATGAAGTACATAGTAAACCAAGTGCCAACAATGGCATAAACAAGTCTAAAATCCAAATGGTAAAACTAAGATGACTAAGGTCAGCTCCTAGCTTAAATACCTGCCGCAGGAAAAGGAAATGCGGCTGAGCTACGAAAGCTCAGTGAACAGATATAACGATAACAAAGCAGTAATAAAGAATAGTGAAATGTAAATGTAGTAAAGGTTATTAAGAGTAAAGGCATAAGAATAAGGTAAGAATAAATGAAAGTAAAGATATAAGGTAAAGGAAAACAGTAATCCACCACGAGCCCAAATCAAATCAAATAATCAAGGTGTACGGAGGGGAGACCTCGGTACCAAGTACAATATGAGGGGATACCTCCAAGGGGTGGAGTCGCGGGCTCCCAAGATGTGAAAGACGTGTATCGCACACACCATCAGTCACCAAGTATAACAAGTAATATAAACAAGTCAAGTCAGGTCAAATCTAGGATGCATCCATACGCCCCAGTAGGCCACAATGTCTTCCTCTACGTAACAAGTCAAGTCAAGTAAGGGACAGGACAGGTCATCACTCTCCTGCCCTAGAGTCAAGCCATCGGTGCATCAATGACATGGACATGAAACCCTCATGCCTAGTGAATAGCTCGTAGTCTCAAACTGTGGGTCAAGGGTCAAGTATCAAGTATCAAGTGTCAAGTGTACAAGTTCAAGTTTTATCAAGTGGTTCAAGTCAAGTTATATATCAAGGGGTTCAAGTCAAGTTTTATTTCAAGTATATCAAGGTTCAAGTCATGGTTTATGGTAAGGTTCAAGTCAAGTGTCAAAACAAGAGATCAAGGCAAGGGTTCAAAGCAAAGGTTCAAAATCAAGTGGATCATATCAAAGGTTAACAATACAAGGGAAACATAGCAATGGCTTGGGGAATCCTAATGAATCAAGATAAGAAGTCAAGAGAACGAAAGCACCCTTACTGAGAAAGGGTAGAATATCTGTACCTTATTAGCAAGCAAAAGACAAGGATAGCAAACTGACAAGGATCAAGTTACTCCTTCCTCGAACCTCTCGGGAGCAAGAAAACGAGCAAGAATGAAACGACCAAGCGAACCAAGCTTCTTAAGATCGAACTCCTATTTTTCTAACCTTCTTTGCACTTAATAGAACCCACGAAAATTATTGTACCAGCTCCCGGAATTTGCAGGATCGAATGGGAGTTTTAGGATTGTTTTTGTCGATTTTTAGGGATAATAATAGGAATATATATATAAACCGAGTATATGGAGATATGGGGAGGGATAAACTTTCGGTTCAAGTAATGTGATAAGGTTAAAAATCTGTTTCCTAATGATCTTCTATTATTTATAGTATTTATCCTTTATTTAATTTAGTTTTAATTTAGAAAATATAATATAATGTATAAATATATATATTCGGCCAATGTATAGTTATATTAATATTACAAATATTTTTATGACATGTAAAATGTTAAAATGTTCAAGTACAAATTATTTCACTTCATATGATATTAATTCCCAAGAGTTTGTAATTCATTTGGTATTTTAATTAATTAATAAGTGAATTTTAAGGTTACAAGGGCAATTTGATAATTTTGCATGTTTTGAAATTTTAGGTGTTACAACTTCTTCCCCTCTAAAGGAAAATTTCGTCCTCGAAATTTGCAAGGAAACTGAAAGAAAATAGAACGGAAATGAAACAATGACATACCAGACGCCTTATCTGCCTGGTCACGAGTAGTCGAATAAACACGACCGGTATTAGGAAGAGGAGGAGGGTTAAGGTAGTTCCCAATTGCTGCCGGATTCTGTTTAGGACAATCCTTCACCATATGCTCAGTAGAACCACATCCATAGCAAGCACCAGAAGCCTTACGACAAACTCCAGTATGATTCTTCCCACAATAAGCACAATTAGATGGGGGAGGTAAGTTCTCAGCTGATCCCTTCTGAGTGTTTGATCCAGTAGCCCGATTCTGCTGATAACCTCTAGAAGACTGATCCTTCCATTGCCTTTGGTTGTCGTTGCGCCCCTGACGATCATTACCCTGTCTAGTAGCGGACCTAGAATCTTGACTCCTCGAATCCTGACCCCGATGATCATGTCCCCGATCCGCCTGTCCTCATGACTCAAAGCTCCTACCAGTCTGCCCCTTATCGTCTTCATTCTGACCTCGTGGCTGAATTTTGTCCCCATCACAGTTCCGCTTAAATCCAACACCCTCATGGAAGATCTCAATGTTGCGAGCTGCGTCACAAGCTGCCGACACATCCTCAAACTCAGCATTTGGCAAGCGATCAAGTACCCACCTTTTAAGCGCCCATTTGAAATGCTTAGCCTGCTGTCTAGCATCACCAGCAATCGGTCCTACAAAGCTAGCCAATCTCTAAAATCTCTGCATGAATTCCCCTGCATCCTCATCATCTCGCTGGGAAATCGAAGTGTACTCCCGTTCAAACCTCTGCTGCTCAGAATCAGGAAAATACCTCTTATAAAAAGTGGTGCGAAACTCGGTCCAAGTACACGTAAGAACATATGGATCACCCCCTTTCGCCTGCATGTGCGCTTTCCACCAGTTCAGCGCATCCCCTTCTAACTTAACAGTAGCCAAACGAGTCTTAAACTCGTCCTCACATCCCAACACTTCGAAGTTCTTCTCCAGGTGCGTAATCCAATCCTCAGCGGCTTGAGGAGTAGCAGCCTTACTGAATGACAAGGGCTTGAGCTTGTTGAAGCTCTCAAGCCACCCATGGATAGTAGTGGGTCGACCCCCACCACCAGAACCTCCAGAACCTCCAAAAGAACTTGCTCCATTATTGATGATCCGATTGATCACCTCATTGGTGTTAAGACCCGGAAGCATGTTGGCTATAGCATTAGCAACCATAGCCTCCAAATTGGGGATCTCATCTTCCCCTTCAGGGTGACCTCCAGAATACTCGTTATGACGAGTGTTTACCATCTACACGATTTTCGAAACGATTAGCAAGATCGAACAAGAAACGATATAGTAGGACAAGAAAGGAGAGTACGCGAAAGGAAACCTAATGTCTACCCAATCCTCACAGGTCAATGGCCTAAGCCCTAAGGGTTTCGCAAACCTGTCTCTGATACCATAAATTGTAACACCCCGACCCGACAAGGGCAAAGATGTCACAATAATATGGTTTCACATCAGAACATTCAATAACAAACAGCGGAAGTCTTAACATTAATAATCAAAGAGAAATAAGTCAACAAGACTTATATCAAGTGCATCAAGACAATGAAACGAAAATAAATGAAGTACATAATAAACCAAGTGCCAACAATGGCATAAACAAGTCTAAAATCCAAATGGTAAAACTAAGATGACTAAGGTCAATGCTTCACTCAAAGTTGCTCTCATCCCAAAGCAAAACCCAGCTCCTAGCTTAAATACCTGCCGCAGGAAAAGGAAATGCGGCTGAGCTACGAAAGCTCAGTGAACAGATATAACGATAACAAAGCAGTAATAAAGAATAATGAAATGTAAATGAAGTAAAGGTTATTAAGAGTAAAGGCATAAGAATAAGGTAAGAATAAATGAAAGTAAAGATATAAGGTAAAGGAAAACAGTAATCTACCACGAGCCCAAATCAAATCAAATAATCAAGGTGTACGGAGGGGAGACCTCGGTACCAAGTACAATATGAGGGGATACCTCCAAGGGGTGGAGTCGCGTGCTCCCAAGATGTGAAAGACGTGTATCGCACACACCATCAGTCACCAAGTATAACAAGTAATATAAACAAGTCAAGTCAGGTCAAATCTAGGATGCATCCATACGCCCCAGTAGGCCACAATGTCTTCCTCTACGTAACAAGTCAAGTCAAGTAAGGGACGGGACATGTCATCACTCTCCTGCCCTAGAGTCAAGCCATCGGTGCATCAATGACATGGACATGAAACCCTCATGCCTAGTGAATGGCTCGTAGTCTCAAATTGTGGGTCAAGGGTCAAGTATCAAGTATCAAGTATCAAGTGTCAAGTGTACAAGTTCAAGTTTTATCAAGTGGTTCAAGTCAAGTTATATATCAAGGGGTTCAAGTCAAGTTTTATTTCAAGTATATCAAGCTTCAAGTCAAGGTTTATGGCAAGGTTCAAGTCAAGTGTCAAAACAAGAGATCAAGGCAAGGGTTCAAAGCAAAGGTTCAAAATCAAGTGGATCATATCAAAGGTTCACAATACAAGGGAAACATAGCAATGGCTTGGGGAATCCTAATGAATCAAGATAAGAAGTCAAGAGAACGAAAGCACCCTTACTGAGAAATGGTAGAATATCTGTACCTTATTAGCAAGCAAAACACAAGGATAGCAAACTGACAAGGATCAAGTTACTCCTTCCTCGAACCTCTCGGTAGCAAGAAAACGAGCAAGAATGAAAAGACCAAGCGAACCAAGCTTCTTAAGATCGAACTCCTATTTTTCTAACCTTCTTTGCACTTAATAGAACCCACGAAAATTATTGTACCAGCTCCCGGAATTTGCAGGATCGAATGGGAGTTTTAGGATTGTTTTTGTCGATTTTTAGGGATAATAATAGGAATATATATATAAACCGAGTATATGGAGATATGGGGAGGGATAAACTTTCGGTTCAAGTAATGTGATAAGGTTAAAATCTGTTTCCTAATGATATTCTATTATTTATAGTATTTATCCTTTATTTAATTTAGTTTTAATTAAGAAAATATAATATAATGTATAAATATATATATTCGGCCAATGTATAGTTATATTAATATTACAAATATTTTTATGAAATGTAAAATGTTAAAATGTTCAAGTACAAATATTTCACTTCATATGATATTAATTTCCGAGTTTGTAATTCATTTGGTATTTTAATTAATTAATAAGTGAATTTTAAGGTTACAATGGCAATTTGGTAATTTTGCATGTTTTGAAATTTTAGGTATTACAGAGAGTGTTTTGTGTATTATATATAGTATAGATATTCCGGTCCCAACATCATTAATTTATAGAAGTTTTACTGTATATAGATGGAGAATGTCTATTATTTTTGCGAGTTCTAACCATCTAAGTAGTACATTATATGCAAACAATTTGTTGCTAACCAACTGAATCCAAGTCGGTCACCAAACCCACCAACTCTATATCAGCACTACATTGTCATTTAACACATTATCAAACAGGTGTAACGGTCACTACCAACTCAAACATATAAAAATAACATACTATACAAATATACCATACACAATATACCCACAAATACAAAAACAATAGAAAAAAAGAGTGCAACCGTTTGGTGGGGTACACCACCAAACAAATATCAAAAGTAGGGGATCACGTGTGAAAGAGGGAGGGGGTAATGAGGACCGCGCGTGAAAGGTTAAAGTGGTGGTGGTCCTTCGCCAACCATAACACTTGGCCTTGGACTTAATTCGTATCGACCATTTACCTATCACCCAACAAGAACATAATCGCCTACTTTTCTCGTATATAATCTAGCTACACATGGAAACACTTCCAGAATTCAAGTTCCTTAGGCTGATAGTAATACGACCACACCAAGACCAAACCCAACACTGCCACATCAGCGCCACCTCAACTTTCTTTCTCTTAGGTCAAACCAAGACCAAACACTCGTAGTAAAGTGACCGCACTCACAACAAAAAACATACCCTACAAACTAAAATATATAAAAAAAGTAAACACACAAACCAAACCATTTCATTCGGTCGACAACCGGACCAAAACAATGCAAAAATATGAAGGGAACGCGTACTTTTTGGTTTGTGTAGTAAGAAGACCAAACAAAATGGGAAGACCAACCAAACCATTTGGTCCCATCACATTTAGTCTTAAGATGCAAAACTACATGTACTTTTCTCCACTTGTACATTATAAATACTACGTAGTACCTTCATGTATTTGTTTTAGCAGAGACATGGTTTTTAAACTACTTTCTCGTTTGTAAACTATTTGTGCTCGATGTATTAGTATTCCAAATGGGTTTTGTATTGTTAAATTAAGACTAAAACTTCATACAAACTGTCAAAATTCCTTAAAAAAATAGTTAAATCATGACATTGTGTCATGCAATTTAAGGTTGTGTTTGTTTCGGCTCATTCAGATCTGAATAGGTCTGAAGTCTGATTCGGTCAGACATTTTCAGATTCAGACTGTTTGTTTATTCAGACATCTGAAGTCTGAATACATCTGAATAGGGTCTGATTCATTCAGACATTTGAATATGTCTGATTACATCTGAAAAGCTTAAACTTTACACCTACTTCTTTTCAATTCTTATCTCCTCATCTTGGTCTTGATTTTTTGTTAATAATCATGAATGGAGGGTCTTTTGGTTTGTTTTATAGCGAAAGGATTGTTTTTTGTTTATTCAGACACTTTATAAAAACAAACAGACTAAAATAATTCAGATTCAGACTTTTGGACCACTAATTCAGATTCAGACGTGGTATTCAGATTCAGACATAAAATGTCTGAATAAACAAACAGCACATAAATATTTATATCACTGTTATAATACAAAACATCTTAACGCATTTTCGTCATAGGTGCCGATAAGAACCCATTTGACCAACAACTTCCTAAAGACTTACATTATACAATCGCTAAACTAACACATTACTAATAATAAATTTATTTACCCTTTTTGTTATGTTACCCTACCCACCCACCCCACCCCGAATGGCAAAGCTTAAAAATGGGCAACTTGAACATTGTTGACACTTGTGTTTGGCGTGGCGAAGCTTGACTAATTTCAGTGGGGGGTCGGGATCTAATATACCGAAATTTCACAATTAAAATAGGGGGTCGAAACTGAATATACCGAAATTTTTCTACACAAAAACTATATACCCCCTACATCGCAAAAAAATTTCGGGGGGTCGGGCGCCCCCGCCCTAAGAAAGCTGCGCGGTGTTTGGTGAATCTTTGTTATTATATTGGTTTAATGACAAGGACAATAGGACATGTCTATATTATTGACCTCATTTGCAATATTTGAATTGAGTCAGGATAACCATATCAAGAAGGAAAAAAAAAAAAAAAAGTAAGGAAATCAAGTTCACAAACATACATATACTACCATTTTTTCTTATTTTTTTTACTTTCCTGTTCAAGATCATTGATTTTATCTCATTATCTATCTATACTATCTTATAATGTATTTAGGACATCTATATTTAGAAGTCTTAAAATGTTTAAGACTAAAAACATTTCTTTAATAGGAAAGATGCATACACATATAATTAAAAGCCTAGAAATTTAAGTGTCTTTAAAAAGTCTAGGTTGTTACAAGTATAGCTTTCAATGCTTGTAATCTTTTAAGACTTACAAGAAAAGAAGCATAATGTACACCACTTTAATACATATAATTTTCAGACTTACAAAATAAGAAGCATAATGTACACCACTTTAATGCACATATTAAAAAAAAAAAAAAAAAAAAAAAAAAAAAAACATTAATGCTTTTTAATGTAGTCAATTAATTAACTGGTCAATAAATACAATTAATACAGCTATTAAAACACCTCTTACATAGGAAATACAAATTATCAAGCATATTGTACAACCAAATTAAACGCAATTCATACATTAAATGTTACTAATACAGATAATAAAGCACATTATACAAATATTCAAGCCCGAACGGGCAACGGGCCAAATGAGCTTGAGCCCGAACCGGTGCAGGCCAAACGGGCTCGAGCCCGAACGGGCACGGGCTAAACAAAATTCTTGATATTCGTAAATTTATTGTCAAAAAGAACATAATAAATTAAAATACATTATTCACCGGAAAATTTAATTTCAGGGTACCCGCGCGTTGCAGTCGCAGCAACGCGCGAGTACCCTACTATAAATAACAATCCATTTACTCATTTAGTCAATAGCAATACGTGAAATAACAAATGGTCAATGCGTTAAAAGCCTGTACTAAAAAAAATGCTTTATGACAAAAAACATGACTTTATGGCTGTGGAAAAATAGACTTTATGATGTTATATAAAAGCCATGTAAATGTCAATAAAAGACTTTAATATCACCATTTCAAAAACTTGTAACAACCATTTTATATTAATAGCGCCCACTTGTAACAGCCCGTTTAAGATTTAACCGCCCAAACCTCCTAGATATAAAAACATATCACATACAGAAACCTACCACAATCCTCTTTTCTCTAAAGAAACAAAAACACACAAACTCACCATCCCCTCCATCCTATTATTTACTCTCTATATTTCAAAAACTCAAACACCAGTTGATTCGGACGTCACTACTCACGAGCACTAGGTTCTGCTGCCACTACTAACATCGCCACCACCATCAACTACTTTCGCCCCCAACACCACCGGTTCTTGCTAAAACAAGTGGTGTTTGAGTTTGGTGGTTTAGTTGATATTTTAGTGGTATCGATGCAATTTTTGTGGCTTGGTCGTGTTTTGAGTCTTTATGTGTTCTATCTTTGACGAGATCTAACCGGATGTTTCGGGATCTAACTGGTTTGGTGTGTTTAGTTTTGAGGGTTGGTGGTGTTTTCTGGTTCAGGATCTATTAAGATCGTATAAAGTTTCGCTGTGCTTTGTGGTTCAGGATCTTCAAGCCCTCCAGACCCTTTACACCCTAACAACCCTTTAGCACCTACCTGGGTTCGAAATACAACAAAGACGAAATCCGATTTCATGGTTCTTTAATCCGAAACCATCAACAACAACAAGATTCAAATGAGCTATGATTTTTTCTTGGTTTAGCTTCGGTATAAAAAAGGGTGCTTTTGGCTTGTGTTTCGTTTGTAACGAAAGATAACAAGAAAAAGGATGAGGTGATATGAATGTTGACTGCATTTGTGTGTAGGCGTGGTTTTTGTGTGAGTGATATTAGGGTAATAAGCCTTATATCTCCTTAGGTTAGAGTTTGAGGTTGTGTGCCAAGTTTGGTAATAAGCCTTGTATCTTTTGGATTAAGTTTACTTTTGGGCTCAATTTTGATGATAAATTTTTTTGTTAATTTCGGGCTAAATTATTTGTGTTTGTTCGATGTAACTGTACCACGTTTGTAGACAAGCGTGAATCGAAACCATACGTTCATGAATTTTAAGATTGAATTTTCTTTTCAAATATCCATCTTCAAATATACGTTCAATATTTTGTTTTTGATGATGTTTTAAATGAATAGCTTGCATTATACTCACAAATAAAAGTAACCCATTAAACTTGTAACCACCATTTTATTAATTTGCTAAAAAATTGAACATTGAACGGCTATTAACTTGTAACATTCGTGTATATTAATGATAAAAATTGAAAAACTATACATCCTGTTGCTATGCAAGTATGCCTTTAGAGAAATGGTTATTTGAAAAGGAGTCCTTAAGGTTAACAAATACAATTTGTTCAAAGAAAATTATTTCCAAATCTTTTTAAAAAAAACTAGATACCGGTTGCCGCTAGGCTATTTGTATCTAACTACACACAAAGATATTTTATCTATCATGTTTCAAGATTATTTATCTCGATCAATCTTCCCTCTAAAATTGTAAATAAGAGAAAAAAACTCCCACACGCAAATATTACACTAGGATTCAAGATAAAGCGGCCGCTAACAAATATCATCGCAAGCAGAAAATTATAAATACCATAAACGATTGTCACTAGGCACATGTACTCGGCTATCTTACTCTTTTATAATGCATGAATAAAAAAAGTTTTTAAATTTTGCGATTACAATTATACATGCTATTTGTACAATAATGTTAAGCTAATATTAAAATTGTAATCATTTCTTTAAAAGTGTAGAAGAAAACGTCAATGAATTAATATTAATTGTTTCTATCTCTTAAGTTATTTAATAAAAGATTACAATAAGTAACTACGATTACGAACTTTTCTTAACTCTTTGTATCCCTTAGGTTCGTGGTTGTTGATTTAGGCTCGGGTTTCTATAAGGGTGTCTGAATGTTAAAAACCATAAGCTTGGTTTCGGTTTATTAATGATCGTTTTTTTGTGGTTTCAGATTGAGCAGGTCGGCTCGATTTTTCTGTTTCACATATTTTTTGAACACCCCTATCCATAAAGCTTAACTTTATATAAATTATGTAGTCCTTTTGAACAACAAAAAAACGTTGATTACTAATGTTACAGTTAGAAGAAAAAAAACATATAAATGAAAAATATTTGCTCGCCACAAATTTAGTCACACGGTACCCGCCGCCGCATTGCGCGGGTACCCTGCTAGTATATATTAAAGACAAACGTCGGCTGTGTTATTTTATTACTCCCTCCGTCTCAATTTATTTGTCAGGAGAGAGAAAACACAAAGTTTAATAAAAGTGGGACCACTTTAATTTTCAACCACTAAAATAGAATATTCCTCCACTAGATTCTCTAGTTTTTACTAAATAAGGAAAGTGGACAATTAATTTGAGACATCCATAAAAGGAAATATGGACAATTAAATTGAGACGGAGGGAGTATGTCGGTGGAATTTTATAATCTTTTTTTTTTTTGAACATGGATTCCATTACACAGCCCACAAAAGGAGCAAATATGAACTCAACAAGTTACATCGAATATGATGGGCAAGATCGAAACCGACTTGCCAGACAAAATACACAAGGTAACTAGCTAAGCCAAAACAAGACATACACCTTAATAGTTGAGACCAAATACAGCATCACCATACAAGGGTGGGGGGAATCACCAAAGTGAGCCTTTGGTAGACACAACCATAAGATGTAGCTTAACAAAGTACACAAAGTACATAAAAACATACAAAGAAGATAAAACTAAGCATCCTAAAAGGAGCTAGACCTAAACCAAACAGATCAAAGTCGAACCCCAAGAAGCAGCAAGCCGATGATGACGGACCACCAACAGATCTGAGCAGAAGACCGGAAAGCAACGGATCTGAGCAGAAGAAGGCGGCAGCGACAACAGTGGCAGCGGCGAAGATGGGACATGACAGATCTGTTGGAAAGCTTTATTTAGGGAGGAGATATGTACAAGAAAGGATGGGAGAAGGAGACCCCGACGGCCGGTCGAAACCGACCGCCGGAGCAAGGCTGGAATGATCGGTTTTGAGAGAGAGAGTTTTGAGAGAAAAGGTTTAGGTGAGAGAGAGAGGTTTTGATATTAAGTGTATGATTGGTGGAATTTTATAATCTATTCGTTCGTATTATAGTATTTGTGTCCTTACGTGGCGAGAGATCATTGCGTATATAATATTGTGGACTTACGTGGAGCGATATGGTTGGTGTTTAGCCGATTGTGAGCGTATATCATACTATGTGGGAAGCCAAGTGCCCTTCTATAGCTTATCCTCTTCACCCTTACCAACAACCGTGGAGGTTTATCTACTCCCGTTTGGGTGAGGCGATTTTGTTGGACACGTGGTACAATACAGTCGTTATATCCGCTGACTCATGTTACGGGACTCATCAAGATCAATAATCCCCATTATGCTTATTTCTTTTTCAGCTAAAAACTCGACCGATCCTTTTTTTTTCTCTTCCAGATCTCTATGGTTCTACTTTTATGAAACACCGATGTCAGATTTTTATTTATTTTGTGTTATTGATAATTAAAGTAGTACGTTTATGATTAGGGTTTTAAGAGGTGTTGCTTTGTTTGTTTGCTTATTGGTTTCAACATTTTGTGATATTTGATATGGGTTTTTGTTTAATTAGTGGATTTGTGAATGGCAAATTTATCCATGCTTTTATGATTATGTCTTTTTTTTCAGGTTGGTGAATTGGTATTCGAGGAGTTGGTATAACAGATTATTGTTTATGGGTTTGTTTATGTGCCCTCCAATATCAAGTTTCATCACCAAAAAAGGTCCGACATATATGTCAATGTGGATAGAAATGTGTTGAAGGATTGGAATTTCTGGCTTTTTGAGCTTCAAGGAACACATCGGGTTAGTCCCTTTAAATGTTATAAGACCGACTATCTACATTGATTTAATATAGGATATAGTTGTATAAAATTATTTATATAAAATCTAATCGTAAATTAGGGTTTTGTTATAATTTGGGGGTTTTGCTAATTTCAGGTTTATTTATAAATTTTATGTGTTTTGTAGGTTTTTTGTTTGTTGCGTTGCATTTACCGACGTTTGATTGGCTGATGATTCACTCATGTTTGTTCTGCTGATGTTCGAATTCTGCCAACGGTTATTGGTATTTGCTAATTTTTTTAAAAATTTGTATGGTGTTAGTTGTCATTGTAAGAAGCTGTGATGTGTGTCAGTGGGTTCGAAAAAATTGAAATGCTCCGCATCTTGGCTAGGCAATGTATTACGTTTGCAGCCATCGCGGATGCGTCTTTTTTTTCGGTTGTTTCCCTGTTTGAGCCTCTTATACAATGGTATTGACCCGTTTAATGTACTTGATAAGGGGCTGTGATGAGCATGAACGGGTTACATAAAACTGAGATGCTCCGTACGTTGGCGAGGCAATTTATTACTTTTGCAGCATGGCGGATGTATCCTCTTTGTCGATTGTATCCCTATCTGAGCCTCCTGTACAACCATATGGACACCTCTTGCATCACGGCCTGCTGATGCTTACAATTATATACATTATAGTTTATATTAAACCATGATACAAGCAAAGACCAACGTCGGCTGTGTTATTTTATTATGTCGGTGGAATTCTAAAATCTATTCGTTCGTATTATAGTATTTGTGTCCTTACGTGGCGAGAGATCATTGGTGTTCAACTGAATGTGTCCGATCAAAGGTCATGTTAACGACGGCCGGAATATTTTAATACGTCGGTGCAATTTTAAAACGTATTGTTTGATCTTACACTATTGCTGCTGCTACGTGGATAGATTTGATTCGTGTGTGGTTAAGTTGCTGTGAATTTCAAATGTGTTCTTGCATGTTATACTATCTCTGCCGATACGTGCCCCTTATTCATTGGTGTGTAGTAGTGTTATTTTATTGGTGTAGTACTCTTATTTTATTACTTCCTGGGAAGGTGATTACGTGTTAAGTTAGTATAATATTAACGCTGACTATTTAAATGCGTGTGGTTTGGAACGACACGTGCTCTTCTGTGGTTAACTATGAATCACTGACGTTTTATAAATCATTCGGTGGGTGTTGTGTGGGCTTCTTGGATGGTATTTTTTTCTTGGGCTTTTCTGCGAACCCAATATGGGCCCAAATGATGTTATATGACTACCATAGTGCTACCAGCTGATTCACGTTCCATTGGCTTTCAACCACCTTTCCTCCTTCTGAAGCCAAGTTGTGGCTGTATCTTAGGGTTTTGGTAGGTAGATATTCTTAGGCTTTGTTTAAGCTTTTGCATGTTGTTTTTGGTTACTTTGAACGATTAAACGCGTGGATCTGTGGTCTTTTCCTTGCTTTTGTGTTTTTGCATGGCTTTTGGTTGACGTTAATATGTGTAGTTGTTGGACTTACGTGGAGCGACATGGCTGGTGTTTAGCCGATTGTGGGTGGTTAAAGGTTAACTTATTATATTAGTGTCTAATATTTAAATGGCTGTGTTGTTATCATACTATGTGGGAACCCACGTGCCCTTCTATAGCTTATCCTCTTCACCCTCACCAACAACCGGTGGAGGTTTATCTACTCTGGTTTCGGTGAGGCGATTTTGTTGGACACGTGGTACAATACAGTAATTGTATCCGCTGACTCATGTTACGGGACTCATCAAGATCAATAATCCTCCCATAATTGTTAAACGTTTACCCCGTGATATTGGCCCATCGATTAACTAATTATTGGCCCATTATGTGGCTTGCTGCGTTCTTTGGCCCGTGTCTGACTTTTTTATGCAGGATAAACATCCCACCGCCTAAACCATTAGTCATTATCCTCCTACGGTTTAATGTACTTGGATAAGTGGCTGCGATGAGCATGAACGTGTTCGATAAAATTGAGATGCTCCGTACCTTGGCGAGGCAATTTATTACTTTTTCAGCTATGGCGGAAGTATCTTCTTTGTCAATTGTATCCCTATCCGAGCCTCCTGTACAACTATATGGACACTTCTTGCATCACTTATGTGTATTTGTTACTGGGTCTGCGGTCAGTGTGCCGCACTATTAGGTCCGAGAACGTCCGTATCTTGGCAGGGCGTTTACACTAACGCAGCCATGGCGGTTGAAAATAAGTAAAGTTCCTTTTTAAGAAGGTTTTTATGGCTGTGATGATTGTTGGAATTTCGACGAGATGTTCCAATCCTAACTTGGTAAGCCAATGACCGGATGGCATAGCATATATCCCAGCTATGCAACCGGATTCCTTTGCAACCGTAACGGAATTCGGATACTTCTATGACCTGAACGCCATAAACATATCTGAGCCTATATCTTTTATTGCACCAACTTTCTGGAAAACAGTTACGGCAATAATAGCTTTAGACTTGCCGTTCTATTTTAAGTTGCTTTGGCTTTGGCTGAAACTGATATGTCTGAAATTAGTTTTAAGCTTTTCTTTTTCGGTGTCGACGTATTATGTATTGCTCATGAAATGTGTCGAGACAGTATGTGCTTTTTTTGTCGGCGTGTCTGCGTTCCTCTGTGTGTGTGTCGTTTAGTATTTTGAACAGCTATTCAGGTGATACCATAGAAACAACTATCTTGGTAGTGTGGGATGTTGTTTCTATTTCTGTATCTGTTGCTCCTGTCTTGGCAGTCTTACCAGCATCCCAGAAACCAATGTCTATAGCAGAGCTATTGGAAATTAATCGTCATAATGTGCCGATAATGAAAAGATATGATTAAACGTGTTTTTACAACATTACTGCTACTAATAATTATCTTTCAACAGTCACAACAAAGGTTCACAACAGAAGCTGTGATTACGAGTTTTGACGAAACGAACGAAGCCAGTTCACCACATTGGCATTGTCAGCAAGCTGGAATAGAGGTTGTACCAAACTATAGGTTCGTACTATACGTACACAGACACCTTTACTATATTTTAGTTGCTTTAAATAAACTAAACAAATATAAACACCACTTTTTTGCAGCTACTGGAATAGAGGGAATTGAAGGAACTGTAAGTATGGCCGGGTTGAGTAATGGGTCAAAATAAGGTGTATCAAAGGGCTTGGGTTACATAACGTCACAGTAGAATGTATGAAAGGAATCACTAAACTAGAGGTGGTTCAAATGGTTTCTTTTAATATTTGCTAAAGTCAGTCAAGGAGTTGCAAGCTTTGGAAGAAACATCAGTGCACCAACAAGCCCAGCAAGCGCCCCTATTGGTTCTACTGATGAATCACAGACACAACCCTCGAAACAAACCGCTGAAAATCAAGCGTCTGCTACACCATCAACACCAAGTGTTCCTTCAGGCAATGTGCTAATTTGAACTGTTTCTTATAAACATGTCAATTTGGATTATAGTACATTATACACAATAATTTATTTCACAACGGGTTTAAGTTTAATCATACATACCGCTAAAAAAAGAGATTGAAGGCAGTCAAATATGTATTTCACAACGGGTTTAATCATACATACCGCCATAAGTTACACAGGTCTAACCACTATATCATATCAATTTAATACAATCAAGAACACCACGTATTTCTAGATGTTGACTTATGTTACTATTATTATATGGATCATCCGTTACACAAAACGATGAGAATGTAAGTTGCATCGGATTTCTCCGCTGCGTCTTGCATCGTCATTTGTTTGTTGAACCGACGATGCATACAATAATAATAACATAAGCTAGCACCCTGTAATTACCTGTGTTGGGCAACAACATGATTAGATTTTGAAAGGTTGGTGGCAAACGAAATAGGATGGTGTCACGAATTACTTGATGCAGATAACTTTTTATGCAGCACCCTATTTCATTTTCCCCTGATCTTCCGAAATTTGATCACACTGTTTGTTTAGAATTGTTGTGGAACCGTATGTGGTTATAGAAATAGGCCAGCTGCATCCAAACACAAAAAAGAAAATATCACATGTTATGCATTACATGTCAATATCAGCAAGAAAAAATTATTTTTTCACATGTTCGTACGTACATTTATGCAAAAGCTCATGCTCAGCAAAAGGGTTCAATTCCAAAAGATAGATGGGAAACAAGAGAGAATGCTGTGACAAGTGGCTTGATGCAAGCTGTTTCTTGCACCATCCTCTTTTGTTTTCCATCTATCTTTTGGAATTTCTTCGTGTTCTTGAGCAGGACCTTCTGGGGATTTGCACGCACAAACATGCGTTAGCAAATTTTACATAACAGATACAGTCCATCGACTTTTACTATATGGTGGCTCCGAATCTGAAGTCTGCAAGCAGGTCGGTGCGAAACGAAATAGCAACGTATGATAGGTAATTTGGTTCAGGTTATTTCTACACATATTTGTAAGCGCGGTCGCAGAAATATTTCTGTTTGACACTAAGGTTAAATTTCTAAAGAAAGATGGAAAACCTAAGAGGATGATGTGACAAGTGATTTACAACAGATTGCTTCTACGCATCATCCTCTTTCGTTTTCCAACTTTCTTTCGTGATTCTACCATACTATTGATTAGAGGTAATTGTGTCACCACCGTTACAGGAATAGAAACTAGATGTTTGGAACATTATTGTTGATCAATAACCTTTTCTCATCAATACTATTAGTAAATACTATATTCAAAACACAGCAATACAATTATAGTTTATGCTTAACCATTATTGCTCTGATATTAGAGTTATTGTTTATTTTATTTTTTTAATGCTCCGAATACATTTGTGGTTTCTTTAACAGGTAATTCATGCTAATGTCAGCCTACGATGCTAAGAACCAGGCAAAGATAAGTGTCATTCAAATTCAGATATTACAATGACTTTCAGCTTTTTTAGCTTAATGACGTCTTTTTCTCTATACAGCAAATAAGATAGTATGGAAAACCTTAGATTCGATGCTATGGAAACAGCTTCTAAATCTTTATGCTGGTCATCAGTTACAAAGGTTTAAACACTACATCGTATAAATTTTTATTATTATTTCCCTTTATTATTTCTTGATATTTAATCATGTGCCATTGGCTTTTGGTATCATCTATGCACATTGCTTATTCATAGATATTGACGCATGTTACTATTATTATATGGATCATCCGTTCCACAATACGACGAAAATGGGAGTCGTAGCGGAATGCTCTGTTTTTAGATATCTAAAAATAAAAAAACCCGCTGCGACTTGCATTGTCGTCATTTTGTTGAACCGATGATGCATACAATAACAGTAACATAAGCCACCACCCCGTGAATAACTATGTTGTCCAGCAACATGATTAGATTTTGAAAGATTAGTGACTAATGAAATAGGATGGTGTCACGAATTATTTGGTGCAAATAACTTTTTACGCATCATCCTATTTCATTTGCCACTGATCTTTCGAAATTTTATCACGTTATTGGTTTGGAACATGTGAACACAAAAAAACAATGGCGCAAGTTATTTATCGCATATTTCTGCTTCGTTATAGAGCGGGCTTTTTCAAAAATGGCATCAATTCTCCTATCGCACCTGTAAAAATGTCTTTTCACAATTTTTTTTCCGCATGTTTGTACATACATTTATGCAAAAGCTCATGCTCAGCAAAAGAATACAATTCCAAAAGATAGATGGTAAATAAGAGAAAAATGCTGTGACAAGTGGCTTGATGCAAGCTGATTCTTGCACCATCCTCTTTGCTTTCCTATTTATCTTTTCGAATTTAGCCGTGTTCTTGGGCAAGAACTTCTGTGGATTTGTACATACAAACATGCTAAGACAAATTTAACGTAACAGATACAGAAAGAGAGATAAGAACTTCCAGATACGTTGCCACTCAGCCTATACGGATTTTAAGTTTCATTACTGTATTCGCATACCTAATTTGTACAACGTTTTCTACGTTTCAGGTTTCTGCAGACAAATACAGCAACAAACAGAAGTTAAGTCTCATTAGAATTTACGTCGCTACTGTATTCACATCAACAATTTATACGTTGGCAAAGCAATATATTAAATGCAAACGATAAACTTTTTGCATTCAAATATGGTATAAGAAATGAGAAAAGCCTAACGCGTTGGTTAAAAAAAGGATTTGTTACAGATTTTTATTTTTATCATACGCGTTAGGGTTTTTGTTATCTCCTCTGCCATCTTTGAATGCAAAAAAAATATCGGACGCTCTACAAAAAAAACTTTTTCTAAAAGTTAATCAGAAATTATAATTATCCATTTTATAAAAATGCTTTAAATAGGTAGATGATAGACATGATTCGAAAAGAAAGATGCCAAACAGAAGAGAATGTTGTGATAAGCAATTAGGATGCTACTACTTTTCCGCAGCACCCTGTTCTGTTTACCATCTCTCTTTCATAATGGAACCGTATTGTTTATTAGTGCCATTGACGTCACCAGAACTCCATATATGTGTCACCATAGTTTTCAGTTAAAAAACTCACTGGTCAACACCAATATCAGATTTTCAAAGATCGGTTAGATATTATTTCTTGATTGCTTCTGTGGATTTTTTAAAGGTTTCCATTGAATCTATCACACCGTTTCCAGCTTAGCTGATTCTCTAAGAGGGGGTGATTACTTATCATACATAGCTAATGCTTACATGTTGCTGCCATTTTCTGAAGAACAGCTGCTGATCGCACCTACCCTGCTGTTAGCAAAAGGCGAGGTCGTGGAGCAGCTTTGCTGAGTATTTTTACATGATTAGAGATGTACCCAATTACATAAGAAATAAAATGTTGAAGTTTTTAAAAGATTTCGAATTGATATTTCAGCTAAGTTTATAATAACATTACTTATTCGTATGAATGATGAGAATGTTCAAATTTTTTTTTGCATTGTCGCTAGCTTTCAGTCCAGAAAAAAACTGATTAGACCAATAATCCCATGTATTTATTTCTTATCATCAATTTCATGCTACGACTAATGAGGAAGAAAAATAAAAGAAATAAAAAAATATAACAGAAGCAGAAATATTCAACATGATGATCTTTGAAGATTCAAACATGTTATTGAGTAAGAGCTGCTCTCTATCGATTAATTATCGCGTCTAATAAACGATGTTCTTATTAATTTATGGGATAATTACTAAAATAGCCCGATTGCCCAAGTGCTAAGAGTATCTATCCCGATCTCAAAAAATTCCCCCCTTAGCCCAGGGCAACTCGTATAATCACGTATTGTACGGTAGTGTATTTTGGGCAACTTTTATTTGTTGGGCAACCGTATACTTTACAGATGGTTTTTTGGTCATTTCAAAAATTTTACACTGTTCACTGCTTTCATTACTGTTCATACCGTATTCGAAAATAAAAATTTAAAAACAAACAGCATCTCCTCTATACACTTCTTCCCTCCATCTCGTTTCACAGTCACGGTAAAAAAAAAAATATAAACTGGGTTTATGTTCGCGCTTGTTTATCTTGTTACACTATTATTTCAATCTCCAATCTACTACCATTGTTTTCCCTGATTGTCATCTGAAAACAGAGTAACTGTTCATTGAACAGTGTTCCAATAAAATCATTTAACACCGTCGATTGTTTGTTTGATTCGAAAAAATGTGGTATAATATGGTATGTACAGCGTATTACGAATCTTTATTACATTTGTTTTGTATCGTTATTGATTTTTGTTTATCTGGTATAATATAGTGTTGTTTGTTTGTTTATGCATTTATGTGGATTATGATTTGATTTTTGTTTTGGGATGTATTTGATAAGCCACGATTTTGGGTTGTATCTGATACGCCATGCCTGATTCAAATAAGGTCATAAGCAAAACACCCTATTCTTATGGTCCAACACTATGTATGATAGTGTTTACGCTGGCTGTATACATGTGTTCAAACTTATTTTGTTATGAATTGTATGTTCTGAGTTAACATATTTTTTCCTTTTAGGACTATGAAGCTAAACTAATCATTAGTAGCAAACTCAACTACTTTTGGTTGATAAATCGGAAATTAGACGCAAAACGACGGAACTTGTTTAGGAGTACATGCTTTGGAAAATGGTTGGATTTGTTATACTTTGAACATGAAACACACCTCATTGACTATATGGTACGGAAACAAAGAAGAGTGGACGAGTCTCATTATGATATGCCCTTTATCTATTACCTAGATGGACATACTCTGCATTTTGGTCGTCCTGAGTTTTGTCTAATGACGGGGTTGCGGTTTGGAAGTGTGAGCTTTGAGTTATACACTTCTGGTGCTCTCAAATTTCGTGATAGGCTGTTTCCTGACAAGCGAGGTTTGATTGTAACCAACTTAGACCTTATTGGTGTCATCGAGGATGAAGAGCAGTTTCGCAAGCTATGTGATGAAGACGCAATACGGATATCTCTTTTGTTAGTCTTAGAGGTGATCTTTATGGGTCGTTTATTGACATCCCAAGTTGATGACACATTGATGAGGTTGGTTGAAAACCTAGAAGCTTGGAATGCATTTCCGTGGGGTGAACATATTTGGACCCATTTATATGACCAACTTCATAATGTAATGGATAAGCACACGGATAACCACCTTTTAGTATTGAAGAAAAACCCAAAATCTGTTCCGACCTATACTTTGTCTGGATTTGTATTTGCTTTCCAGGTTTGTATTTATTTTTATTAATAATATATTTTTCAGCCGAACATTTTGATGGACTGATTGATATGTTTGTGTTTTACAATTTGTTTAGATTTGGATACTCGAGTCTTTTGAAAGATCTGAACGTTGGTGGAGTAAAGACCCTAATGTGATTCCAAGAGCTATTGCATGGTCTATGAAGTCACCATTCAAAAGAAGCGACCGTTCCTACCTTTTTTCAGAGGTCACTATTTTTTTCTATTTGTATTTACGTAAAATAAATTGTTGAATCCCTGTTGAGCAATGATCTTTTTTTCTTTTTCTTGAATTGAAACAAAATTAATCACTACGCCGAATATAATGAATAATCTTAAGGAGAGCAATGAACACACATAGGTAGGAGCCTGTTTTTTTTGTACTATCCCTTATGCTTCTTTCTAAGTTGCAGAACCAAATCATCTATGGCATCCTGTCTCTCTTCCGGAGTATACATTTCTCTTTCCTCCTCCCGAGTTTGCATTGTCTTTTTCTTTCCAACTTGTAGGATCGACGCCTTGATTGATCTTTGAGGCAATAAAAATCTCTGTATGACAAACTTATATTTATGCGGAAACTAAATATAAGATTGTGAAGAAGACAATGACTAATGAACTATGATCCTAGAATAAGTGTAACTAGAATAACTGTAATACGACTAAAAAATAAGCAACGACCAGCAGCAATAAACACTGCCAGCAGGAACACACCAAAGCTACCAGCAGGATTGCACTTGCGCAGCAGCAAGATTAAGTAACCAGAAGCAACATCTTTAAAGCAAACATTTCTAGCAGCAACCTCTATATAAAAGCAGCAACATAATATAATCATCTCCAATTAAGCTGGTTACCATGTAATTCTCTTGATCTTGACTGCTACTATGACAATGTGTACATCAAATCACTTAAGTTTCATACTATTCTCATCACTTCCAGGTGTGTTATCTCCTGTGAGAGGTGAATCATTGAAAATTAATGGATTTGATGTCTCTTTACCAATAGCCATCACTACTGGAGTAGCCAATGTTTTTGTGTCTAAGACCATGGTACATTGATAACCATATGATTTTTAGTAAATCATCAACTATAAACGGATTTGACTTGTCTTTACATGTAGCCGTTTGCTCAGGACTAGCCAATTCTTGGTTACAGCAGAACCTTGGTGAATTGAGTACCAAATATGGTTTTCAAACTGCCTTTACCACAAGCCATATGCATGTGGGCTAGCCAATTCTTAGGAAATCCAACTTTGTTGTGATCTTCTTTGTATTCAAGGGTTGCCATAGTGTTGAATCAGGGATTGAGATGTGCAAATAAGAAGGAATGAGATGTGCAATTGATTTGAGAGACTGCGGTTATTTTGGGAGAGGAATTTAATATTTAGTTCGTGAATACGGTTTCCAAATTTAGCAGATCTAAATTCTAAATTTCTCGCGTAAACTTTGACTAATTTGAATTTAATTTATTCCCAAAATTAATCCCCCAAATTCTTAAACGTCCGCAGCAATGAAGTCAACCAGAGTACCTTTGACTAAAAAACACTACCAGCAGCAACGTTAAGTCAACCGGCAGCAATGAGATGGTCAATCGGCAGCAATGAATGATGTGTGACTAACGTCAAATCCCAAATTAACTCTAAACCAACCCAACATTTAATTCCATTAACCTCCCCTTAAGGCTATATAATCCCTTGAAAAATCAATCACAAAGAGTTGCTTGCAAATGAAGTAGATTTGACAATGGGGTTAACACAACCAAGAGTATCTGACAATAATCACAATCAATAGTTGTATTTAGTATCTAATGAACTTGAAGCTGCACTATCTTCAAAAGTCAACATTAGGCGCACAAAGTTACTTGTGAGATATAATTGTCGTTCAAACAGTTGTAAGGTTACATATTTTATTTGTCCCCGTTTATTTGTAGGAGTCGAATACACGTTTAGATCTCAAGCCGAATACACCTGAGTACGAGTCTTCATGGTGGATACAGAGCCAAGAATTCTTCCAAAACTACGTTCCCAGGGCTGCAGCCACATCCAATTACACCCTCTTCGATGCTTATCTTAACAGGTTGTCAAAGGCACGCAAACGGGTCAGTGAGTCGTTGAAAGTAAATTCCACTCAACGTAGGGCTGGTAATAGTTCACCAACCAAGAGGCTTAAGGACCGTGTCCTTGCTGAGCTTAATGGCCAAGTATTGAAACTTGAGATTATTATTGAGGTTGCGTTTTATTCAGCTTACTATGTCAATAGTATGCACTCTGTATATACGGGTTTATAATACATGTTATAATATTACAGGTTCTTGCTCGTGAGAGACCTGGCGGACTGCAGGTACATTTCAAAAAAAATATGAGTACCTACTTTGACATCCACCCTGTACTTTTTTACAAAAAATATAATGATTTGACAGGAGAAACTGGATATTGAGTCACATTTTCCTAACACGAGTTCTGAATTTTGCCATTCACTTAACAAATTTTACCTGAAATTGATTGCCTTGCCTGATTCTGACGAAGAACTAGCTCAGGTAGAATACGTTATTCCAAATTATCCGTATACCCGATTTATAGCGTAATATTATTTGTGCGGCATATGTAATCCACAATATCCTGTTGCAGGAGTATCTTATTCAAGAGGAATTGAGATGGGCGTTGGCAGAGGAAGAGAGGTTGCAGTTAGAAGAAGAGAAAGATGATGGCAGAAGATAATATGAAAAGACAGGAAGCGGCTAAGAGGTTGCGCTTGGAAGAAGAAAACATGTTGAAGCTGGAGGAGGAGAAGAAGAAACGCAGAATATCATTTCTGAATTCGAAACACTATCAAAGATATTTGGCTCGGTTACCACCGAGCAAGAGGCGAAATTATTTGGAACCTGATTCGGAATCAGAAAATGCGGAAAAGGTTATAGTTAGCATTAAGAAACACGGCCCTGACGTTAATAACCCACGTACCGCTGAATTGCTGACAAGAGTTCAACCTTGGGTTGAGGTATTGCCATGATCTAAAGTTGGTTTACATTTTCTTTTGTTACCTCTTTTACATTATATGTTATAAATTTACCCACGTTTGTAGGATCTATCTCGATGGTTCCATACTGTGGAAAATGTCTGGCTCACCGATGATATTGAAGTATTTCTTGGTCAACCGGGGTACACTCACCAGTGTAAATTTCCATGGTCCGAAGACCACACCGTTGATCGAAATTTCTGGCTACGCTTAGTTTGCTTAGACCCTGGTAGAAAAGGTTGGCTAACTGAGCAGGTGAGCGTACATGCATACTCTAATTCATAAATAAGCTTACCTCTCACCCTTTGTTAAAACACTTATTTGCAGCACATAGACTTGTGGGTTGACTA